>CATIWO010364988.1:0-27883 GCA_949673435.1 Macaranga tanarius | reverse complement strand
CTTTTCCCTTTGCCTAAACACTGCAAAATATCCAAAAACAGTAAAAAGACTCATTAAGATTGCAAAATCGCATACGGGTATTGTCAATACATACCGAATGACATTGCTTCTTAGAATTGTAATTGGTCACAGACCAAGCAGCTATATCACTGAACCCCACAATCAAACCTGAGCAAGGCACCTGTGTCTTAATAGGACGCACTGCTAAGCAATTCCCATAATATTTCCACAGCTTCAACATTTCCTCAATGCCTTTATACCTAAAGGAAAAAAAAAATGAAAGAAAAGAAAAGCATGAATTCTAGAGGTAGAAATAGAATCTTGATAGAAATGGATTCTTAAATTCATTTTCAATTCATCAAGAATGGTTGAAAATTCAAACATGTTTCATTTCAATCTAATTTTTATCTATTTCTTTCTTCTTTTTTTTGTTTCTTTCTCTATCTTGTGGATGGCCATATAGAGTTTTCAGAGCTTTTCATTTCTTTCTCATAGTTTTCACCTAAGTAATACACGAAAGGCAAAACGTGGAAGCATATATGACGAAGTAAATTTTTTAAAAATTTTACGAAATGGAGGAAAAAAGGTGTAAAATGTAAATAATAACAAATATAGAGATATATAAATAAATACTAAAATTTGTCAAAGTATAAATTTTATATACAAAAACTGAAAACATTATTTGTTACAATCAACCAATAGTACAATTATAAATTCTTTTGTTTAGTTAAAAAATAATGGTCTTCTTAAATTTATTTTTGTTTTTATTTATGAAAAGACTAAAGAAACATTTTCAAAATTGAAAACATGTTTCCTAATTTTTCAAATTGTGAAAGTGGGCCCAAAGTGATTTTGAATTTTCTGAAGTTTTCGATACGGAAACGGTTCCAAAACAGAAATGCACCTACAAGTCGAAGTTTTCGTACATCATAAGTTTTCCTGAATTCCTTTCTGAAAACAAGAGAGAGACTTGTTTTCTAGGTTAGTCTAAATTAAAATCTACAGGCATTGGAAACTCCATATATCCTCAAATTAAAAAAAGTGTTATTAGACTTAATTAGTGGCGTGCAATTGGTTAGTTCGGAAAATTTTTTGCACTTCAAAACCAAAATGAAACCAAACCGAATTGACTGGTTCATTTCGGTTTTCAATTAAGCAAAATTTCAATTTTAAGAGTTTGAACCTAATATCTCATGGACCAAGCCGAAATTTTTTGATTCTTGGAAACAACAATCAAATTGAATTGAAATCACCAATTTTTGGTTTAGTTCAGTAGCTGCTCAGCCCTAGACCCAATCATACCAATCTCAACCATTGCTCCATCAATTCAAAGTAGCAGTAAATTCAAGAGCTCAATCCTTAAATAGCAAATTTTAGGAATGAATTAAGCTCGAAGAGATGATCAGCTGATCAAAGTATTATTAAGAAATAAGATGAATCAATTAAAATATAGATGCTAATATCTCAGAAATTGTTAAATAGTGAAAATTTCACATTTTTAAAATAATATTATATTATATCATATCAGTTAGACAATAATAAGTTTAAACAAGTCACAATTTTTTTGTAATTTCTACATGGAAGCAGAGCATAAAGAGATCTACAGTAAGTCTTGGATATGCAGGTGCATGAAAGTCACCTCCAAATGCAAGTTGCTAAACAAAATTACTAAAAGAAATCAAAACCCCAAAGTCACAACATAAACATACATGCACTGCCCATCACATTGCTCATTCAGGTTCACCATACATGTAAAACTCAGTACACATGCATTTTGTCCAGTAGGGACTTTTACTTGGGCATTTCTTCGAACAGGCAACTGGCAATATACCAACAAAAGATTGAACCAAAAAAAAAAAACTTTTTTGATCACAAAGCCATCACCGTGAAAATTAGATATTATATCATAGGAATTTTGTAGCATAATAAAAGTAATAAAAATAGAACTGACAACTACTATATATATATATATATATATATATATATATTATAAGCTGAATACAAAGAAGAAAGATTTTAGTTACTTTAAAGAGAAACGAACATTAAAATCAATTAGCTCTTAACTTCTAACATGGCCTTTAACATACAGAAGTTAGAGCATAATTACAACATACAAAAATAACATAATAAAAAAATATTAGTGCTTTAATGACTTTGAAGCTTAGTATATACTATATATCTAAAGTTAATAGATTTTTAGTACTCATCTTTATTTCTTTTAATTTTTATATTAATAAGTTATAATAATTTTTTAAAAACGTACACACATAAAGAAAACATAATTGAATATTTTTTCATAAAAATTGTTTATTATATAGTTACGAAATTAAGAGCAAATTACATTTACCTCCATGAGGTTTGACCTAATTAACACTTGTTTCCCTCTTATTCAAAAATAAAATTTTTACATTCATCAGTTATTATTCCGCTAACACTTAAGGAGTTCTACTAGGTGTAGGCGGAAGGGTTCAGCGCGCGCCCAAGTGTTTGGCGACCACGGGACTGTGCGGGCTCAGGGCCCACTAGGAGTACAATGTTGGGCCTTTTTAAAGGGTTTTGGTTGGAGAATGGAGTCGCCACCCGGATAAAACCTGGGACACACTTTACAGCTACTGGATTCCACGGAGAAAGCCCAGCAGCCGTCCTCAGAGATTGGGTCCGGAAACTGGGTATGGACTTTTAGTGTCCCACCCGACCTTGCGATCGGCCTCCGTTTGTGTTTTATGTTTTATTATTTTTAATTGTTTAATTATTTCTTGAATTACATGCAAATGGCTATTTTAATTCAAACAATTGTTAAATTTTACAATTTAGTCCAAGTTGATTAAATAGTCCAATTTACATGCAATTCTATGTTTAACAACCATTCACAACAATCAATCAAATAAGCAATAATAAAACAGAAATAAAGCATACAAAGAAATGGAGGGAGGAGAAAAGATTACAAATCCCACAATTAAGAATAATTAAATAAATAAATCTTAAAAATTCTAAAATAATAGAAAATATCCATTATTGTTGTTCTAGCACCATCTTTAAAAGATTCAATAGTCTCCAGATATCATCAGAACTCTACAAAAACAACTCGAGAATTAAATAATTAAAAAAATTAATTAATTAAATGCTCTGCGGGACAGAGGCGCCGCCTCTTTTGATACAGAGGTGTCATCTCTATTAATGAAAAAAGAGGCGCCGCCTCTTCAAAGATGCGCCGCCTCTGTATCTGCAGAAAGTGCACAACATAAAATAAAAATGAATTAAACAAGCATAAAAAAGGGTCCAGATGTTAACAATTATAGTCACAAAGTCAGTATGACTTCAACGCATATTCAAATAAATATAAACCACGATTTTAAAACAATCAAAGATTAGAATGAATGAAATTTCAAGTAAAAGCTAGAAAAGAAAATAAAAATTTACTGAAAAATTGAATTTGAAATTGATTTGGCCCTCAGAAATGGTGTTTGAATGAGCTCCTCGCTCCTGGACTCCAGATTCTTTCCTCTTTCTCCAATTCTATTCCCAATTCTCTTTTTTTTTTAGCTCTTTTTTTTGTTCCAAAAATTGCCAACCCCCCTTTTTCTTCTTTCTTTATTTTTTATAGAGGTTTTCTACCTCAAAAGTTGCCCTAAACCTTCCACCTCCTCTCCCATGAATGTGGGAGAGGAGTTACAGAACGTGGGGGAATCCCACGTTCTGTCATTAATGCCCATTAATATTTTTTTTCAGCTCAGACACGAAGAGGTGCCGCCTCTGGGCTCCTAAAGCCCATAGGCCTAATTAATATGGGCCCAAATCCATTGGGCCACGTAGGGCAATCATTCTGGGATGAACCTTTTTCTTATTGGGTCCAAACTATTTTTTTTAATTTAATTAAATTTTTAAAGGAATTAGAATCTGGTTCCTTAGCAATTCAGGCTTATCTGTCATTTATCATCACTGGGCTTTTGCCTCGTGGACCGGGTCAAACCATGTGTCCACACACATAAAACATGCATTCTTTGTTATGTCAGAGAATGAGATGGAAGCTTCATCATTGCCTTATGAACGAGTGTAAAATAAATAAGTGCAACAACACAGGCACCAATTACTTTGGTCGCAACATATACTAACCAATTACACAACATGCACCTAAGGGTGATTCAATAAAATTAACAAAACCACATACAATAAGTACATTTATTATGTATTGTGATCAATCCATGAATACTGCAACTCAAAAAATTGGCACAATATGTGTCACAGAGCAGCACAAGTAATGACATATAATTATATGTTTCAGGAACATAATTATATGTATTAATAGCATACAGTATGATAAGTATTTTATCAAAGAACATAAATGACATACAATTCCCAATAGGCAGTAGCAAAAGAAAAAGAAAAGTAGCAAATATATAAGATAAAAAAGGATGTAATTATGAAGTAAGAGCCAGTATTACTGATGTGGTTAGCAAAAAGTGATAGAGGGAAGAACTCAATTAGCAGCAGTTGATGAGGTTACAGAAGGTCCAATCCCCAATGGAGGGAAATCTAATTATAAGAAGAAAGAAGAAATACATTAAAATGTATCAAAGTATAAGAAAGAAAGTTTAAGAAATGAAATTAAAATTTAGGAAAGTTTAAGAAATGAAATTAAAATTTAGGTACCTTTTTCAAATTCTTCTAATTCTTTCAGTCTTTCTTAACTAAAATTTGTTAATTAGGCTTTTTATTCTAATTTTGAGTGCAGATCAAGGTTTCAACAAGTCTTAAAGTTAAACAACTCCTAAAAGAATCAAATACTCATCCATTGGTGCTAAAAGCCGATTTTGATGCAACTATAAAAATTGGAATAACTAATACATCGTGAGCCAAACTTGTAAGAATGGGGAAACTCTCTAAATTCACCTTTCACCACCTCAACAAATCAAGATTTCCCTCCTCTAATTCTTCTAAAGCTGACTCGCTTGGATAAGTATTAAGTTCATTCTTTTTGCTTACACTAATTTCACTTTTCAATTTCTACTACTTAAATCAAACTTTTTTAATACCGACATGAATTTTAAAATTGATTGCACATCAGTTGAAGAGCTAAATTGGCTTCTACCAGTTAAGACATTAAAAGGGAGAGGAAGCTTCATTTGCAGACTTATACACATCCAAATAATTATCAAATAATTCATAAAGAGCAGCTTTAACATTCTTGAATAAATTCCCACCCACTGATTCTCCATAAATACTCATTAATAAAAATTCAAGATAATCCAATTTGTCGTTTAAATTTAAAATATTTGCAATAAAAATCATGTAGTTTATGTTCCCTGATCCTCCTAGTACTTATCAAATTTACGTTGCATGTTAAGTCCTATGGACCTCACATACAGGTCATTAATTTTCTTCCAATCATTCAATATACAAAACAGATCAGCAATTTTAGAGAAAAAGTTATTTGCAGTCACATATTAAGAATAAGATATTCTCAGTGTCATATGATAAAATAGTTCTAAGAATTGAACTAAATTCTTGGCACATTGCTAGTCAAAGTAATTAGGGACATCATCACCAATGTCTGTGTTTAAAGCTGCTTCATTTTCTTCATACTTTTCAAAAGTTTTTTCATATATACAAGCATTTTTCAACATTAAATAGGTGGAATTCCACCTTATTGGCACATCAAGATAAAAGAGCAACCTTAGACTCAATACTAATCAATTAGGAAAATTCTTTGAATTTTCTTAATCTAGATGGTGAATTCTTGATGTATCTAAAAACCTTCCTCACCCTTTTAACAAATGTGTTTAATTCCTTTAACCTTTTTTTAACAACTAAGTTGAGAATATGAGCCACATACCTCATGTGAACATATTTAGCTCTCACCCCACTTGCCCCCTATCTCATTAATTTCTTTTTGAAAAATGACATGGTACTATCATTGGATACAACATTATCAAGAGTGATAGTGAAAACATTTTTCAACCCCCATTCTAGCAAAGATTGCTCAAGTGCCTTAGTTTATCCTTTGGATTGATTTCCATGAATCAGTGGTTAGACTGACTCTTTGATAGTTGGTTTTAAAAAAGTTTTTCAACTTAAGTATCACACCCACTCCGCTAGCTATAGAGCATGCATGACTTGCTGGCTATGCTAATGCTGAGGAGAATAATGTGATAATGCAAATACTTATACTGTTATTAATTTCAGAACAAGTTTAAAGATCCACTATAATCATACATATTAAAATATATTTAATTCATCCTGAAATTTTCATATACAATCCACCCATTATTATTAAGACAAATTTAGAGGTGAACCCAAAAGACCATAGACAGAGTTGATTAGTGCAACCTCTTCTAGACACCAGTGGATACCCAAAATAGGTCCTATGAGCTATTACTGCTAAAACTCCACTAAATCTGCAAATATTTAAAATAAAAGCGGTGAGTACAAAAATACTCAGTGAGTGGATAGTTAAAATAAGTGGGAACATTAGCTGCTTTCTGTGATAGCAATGTAAATATATATATATATATATATATATATATATATATATATATATAAACTACTTTGATAAATATTAATAAACTGCTAAGATAACACTTATGATTAATAATAATCTAAATTTGCTAGTACTGAAATACTTTGTAACTGTAGCTATAAATTTATTATAAAACTGAATGAACATTCATGAACATTCATGATCATTTAATTCCATACACTCATTGAATGTATAACTAAAAGATTATGCTAGATTGCTGATACATTGGGCGCAATGATGACGCTGGTAACCCAAGTGTGTGTGTGTGTATATATATATATATATATATATATATATATATATATATATATATAATGCTGGTCATACGCATGCGCAGAGCTTCCCCCCAAAGGCTAACCACCCTATTGTACACCCCCAAAGCTATATGTACAATTAAGCACTGTCCCCAATACTTGCTAAGTAATATTATTGATATAAATACATAATAAGCTGAGATAAGACACTAGTCATCATGGTGTAATCTAAAGGATACATATCACAAGTGTATAGACTTGGTTATAAATCAAACATTTACATTTATCAAACTGCTAATGAAATATAATAGTTGAATATCCAGCTGTTGCTAGTATCAAAATACTGCTGAGAATAATCATTTAATAAAAAATAATAACAAACACATTCTTGCTTCAAAATACTTCAACTATATCAGTAACAAATATATTGCTACATGTTCCCAATTTTCTGATATAAGGGCTAAGTAACTTGTAAAACCATATTTGCAAGCTGATAGTCGATTAAAAGACTATTTGTAAAGAATCATTTATTAAATCATATGAAATATTTTAATATCAACTATTTGTAAAGAATCATTTATTAAATCATATGAAATATTTTAATATCTTTACATACATAAATATATATATATATATATAATTAGCTTCAAAACTAGTTTTATATACATATAACCACTCACCTGACTTGTTGGAGCAAAAGACTACCTATCCAGCTCTAACCTAGGCTCTACAATTGGAACCGAATTTGCTCATAACATCCAGAAGCAAAAGTATAAGAACACAAGCTAAACATCTAAATTCTACTCAATTTAATTGATCTACATCTAAAACATATAGTATAGGACCTGAAAAATAGTCCAAAATAGCTTTGATTAGGGTTTTAGGGCTCAGAAAATCCATTGAGGCGCCTCCTCAGTGCTAAAGCATCGCTTGATCGAGCCAGAAACCTAGAAACAGCTTTATTTTCAGCCAAAAACACCAAAAATCAATCAAATTCAATCCCAAACACCATTTTAAACATCATAGGGGTCCGTTTTTAGTATAACCAAAGCTTAAAACTCAATAAAACTGATTAACATCAAAATTTTCTTTTATAAACCAAAAGTTTGAAAGTTAATATAGCTTAACTTACCAAAATTCATATATATATCAATATTGAATTTGCAATGAAAAGCTTGGATTGATGTTTGTAATTTGAGAATTAAAAGTTTTGAAAGGAGAAGAGAAAGAACGAAGAAAATGAAGAAAAATTAGAGAAGAAGTTGGCGAAGAGAATAAGGAAGAAGGGAAAAAATGGTGTAAAGGAGAAGTTTTTTTTAACCAAATAACCATTTTGACCTTTATAACATTCCTTAGGCACAAATTAACCCTCGAAACTTATTTCTAATGCTATCTAATCCATAAATCTATCTATAACCCAGTTACCCTCTAGGGCAAGATATTACAATTCTTCCCCTCTTAAGAAATCTCATCCTCAAAATTTGTATATCTACGAGGGAAACAAATGAGGATATTGAATCCGCATATCTTCTTCTCTCTCCCATGTTGCTTCTTCCTTAAAATAATTACTCCATAAAACCTTAACCAATGGAATCACTTTATTCCTCAAAACTTTTTCTTCTCTTGCTAAGATTTCTATGGGCTTTTCTTCATAAGTCAAATTTTCTCTTAATTCTATCGGCTGCAGCTTCAGTATATGGGAAGGATCACTTCTATACCTTCTTAACATGAATACATGGAAAATATTATACACCTGAGATAACTCTAGAGGCAAAGCTAATCGATACGCTACAGGTCCAATTTTTTCAACTTCCTCGTATGGTCTAATAAAATGAGGACTCAACTTCCCACGCTTCCGGAATCAGACTATTCCCTTCCATAGAGATATCTTCAGGAATACTTTATCGCCTACATTGAACTCAATATCCTTTCTTTTCAAGTTAGCATAACTCTTCTGCCTGTCTTGAGCTGCTTTTAATCTACTACGGATTAATTCAACCTTGTCTGTGGTCAACTACATAATTTCTGGTCCCATAAGTTTTCTTTCCCTTGCCTCATTCCAATATACTGGAGTTCTATATTTCCTTCCATATAATGCTTCATAGGGTGCCATACCAAAGCTTGCATGGTGACTGTTGTTGTATGAAAATTCCATTAACGGCAAGTGCTTATCCTAACTTTCTTTAAATTCTATTACACATGCTCTCAACATATCTTCCAAAGTTTGAATAGTCCTTTCAGATTGACCATTAGTTTATAGGTGAAAGGAAGTACTAAACTTCCACTTTGTACCCATAGCTTAATGTAAACTAGGCCAAAATCTAGATGTAAACCTCGAATCTCTATCCGACACAATAGAGATTGGCACACCATGAAGTCTTACGATCTTGACTGGTAAAAAGTGAGCTGATTTAGTGAGCCTGTCCACTATAACCTATATTAGAAAAGTAAACAACTATTTGCTAAATTGAGTAAATATGAGTTTTGGGTAGATCAGATTAATTTCTTAGGGTATGTTATATCGGCAGAAGGTGTTTATGTAGACCCTAAGAAAATTGAGGCCGTAGTTAAATGGGAACAATTAACTAATACCACAGAAGTGAGAAGTTTTTTAGGTTTAGCTGGTCACTATTACTGATTTGTTCAGGATTTCTCAATCATAGAAACTCCATTAACAAAATTGTTAAGGAAAAATATGAAGTTTGTATGGATAAAAGAATTTCAAAGGAGTTTTAAGAAACTTAAAGCATGTTTAACTTCTGCACCAGTATTAACTCTTCCTACTAGTGATGGTGAATTTGTGATATATAGTGATGCTTCCAAGAAAGGATTGGGTTGTGTTCTCATGCAATATGGAAAGGTTATAGCGTATGCTTCCAGACAAATAAGGCCACATGAGTTAAACTATCCTACCTATGACTTGGAATTAGTAGCTGTAGTATTTGCTCTTAAAACTTGGAGGCATTATCTATATAGAGATATGTGTCAATTTTTTACAGATCACAAATCTCTTAAATACCTTCTTAGTCAAAAGGAGTTGAATTTGAGGCAAAGATGGTGGATTAAGTTATTAAATAACTACGATTATATAATCAAATATCATCCTGACAAGGCAAATGTTGTCGCAGATGCTCTTAGTCGGAAATCCTATGGTAACTTAATACATATAAAGTCAGTGCAATTCTCTCTGTTTGTGGAACTTCAAGTTATGAATGTGGATATGAAACTGAACAATCAAGGGACATTGTTGGCAACTCTCAAGGTTAGACATGTTCTAGTAGAAAGAGTTAAGGAAGCTCAAACTCAGGATGCTCATTTATAAAAGGTTATCGAAGAAGTAAAAAGTGGGTCATGAACTGATTTTTATCTTAGAGAAGATGGAACTTTAATGTTTGGAGAAAGACTTTGTGTTCCAAATGTTAAAGAATTAAAGCGGGAGATTTTAGAGGAGACACATTGTTCTACGTATTTAATGCATCCAGGTAGTACCAAGATATATCGTACACTTAAGGAAAACTATTGGTGGCAGGGTATGAAAAGAAATATAGCAGACTATGTGGCAAGATGTTTAGTTTATCAACAAGTGAAAGCTGAACATCAACATCCATCGAGTCTTTTGCTACCACTTCCTATTCCGGAGTGGAAATGGAAGCATATTACCATGGATTTTATAATGGGAGTATCTCGTACGTAGCAAGCTCAAAGTTTGCAAAACTATCCTCAAATGTTCTTTATGTTCCTCCTTACTTCGAGAATATACTAATATATCGTCTATAAATACAATCATAAATTTATCTAGATATTTCTGAAACACTCTATTCATAAGGTCTATAAAGGCAGCTAGTGCATTAGTTAACCTAAACGGCATAACAAGAAACTCATAATATCCATAACGTGTCCTAAAAGCCATCTTAGGTATATCTATCTCTTTAATTTTCAGTTGATGATATTAGACTTTAAATCAATCTTTAAGAAAACCTTAGCTCCTTATAATTGATCAAAAAGATCATTAATATGAGGTAATGGATACTTATTATGCACCGTAACCTTGTTCAACTGTTGGTAATCTATACATAGTCTCATGGACCCATCATTTTTCTTAACAAACAACACTGGTGCTCCCTAAGGTGATATATTAGGCCTAATGAAACCCTTATCTAATACTCATATAATTGGATCTTTAATTCTTTTAACTCTGCTGGAGCCATTCTATAAGGTGCTTGAGAAATAGGAGCTGTACTTGGAATCACATCGATGGAGAATTCAATATCTCTATTTAGAGGTAAACCTGGGAGATCTTCTGGAAAAAATATCTCTGAATTCATATACTATTGGAATGTCTTCTAATTTTAGCCCTTCAGACTTAGTGTCAACCACATAAGCAAGATATGCTTTACAACCCTTCTTTAACATTTTCCTCGCAGTTATGGTGGATATTAAATAAGAGGGAAGAGCATGTCATACCCCTTGAAAAGAAAATTTTGTTTCCCCAGGATGATTAAACTCTACCATCTTCTTAAAATAATCTATTGTAGTATAGTGGCGAGATAACCAATCCATGCCTAATATTGCATCTAAACCTTGAAGTTGTAGGGGAACTAAATTTGCTAAGAGCTCATGCTCACCTATTTTAACTACACAATCCTCATACAATTTCTCACAAGCCTTAAAGTTTCCCAAAGGATTACTAACAATCATCATAGCATCTATAGAACTAGGCTTAAAATTAGCATACAAAGCAAAAGAGTGAGACACAAAAGAATATGTTGCTCCTGGGTCAAATAACATATAAGCATCTCGGTCAAGGATAATTAATATACCCGTAATAACTTTCTAGAGATGGCAATGCTTCATCTTACGTCACTGTAAAAACTCTAGCTTGAGTTAAAAGTCAATTTAGTTGGGCACTTTGTCTTTGCTGAGATGTTATAGCAACAACACTACCTCTACCAACACTAGGGCTAGAGTCAGTAGTAATTTGTTTACTTGGTAGAAAATTCCTACTACCACTCTGATTCTTAAGAACTGTACCCTCCATCCTAAACCACTAAATTGCACTAGTAAAGGATAATCTCTTTTTATATGGCCAATTTCTCCACATTCATAACAACCCAATGACCTCTTCTTACATTTCATATTCACGAAACTTGCCATAATTTTGGCATTGAGGGTATGTAAGTCTTCTCTGATTATTTTGTGGCATGCCTATCCAAGCTTGCCTTTAGGCATTGGTAGAACTACCAACTGGCTACCTTATATGTGGTTAATTTGTTTGTTACCCATAACTCATATACGAACCTCGGCCACTGCCACTATAACCTGGTATAGGTGGTAATGTGCTAACTCCTCTATTGACTGGTTTATCTCTAAAACTCCAAGAGTAACTAAGAATAAATCTTTTATTCTTCTACTCTTGCTTTATCTCTTCTTTCCTTGCCTTCTCAAAAGCAAGTGTCTTGTGAACTAGTTCCCAAAAATTATTCCTTTCATACCACTCTATTCTAGTTTTCATGTAAGCTTTTAGTCCACTCATGAACCTATCACACTTAATTTCCTAAGAAGGTATAATCTCAGAAACAAAATGATATAGATCCTCAAATTGATTTGTATATTCTCTAACTGACAGACTACCTTGAGTCAACTTAAAGAATGCCTCCTGCTTACTTTTCTTATAACTGCCCATCAAATACTCCTTATGAAACTTCATAACGAATACATTCCGTATCAACCCCTCACCATAAAGACAGCAAACTCTAGACAATCAATCATTGCTAATCCTTTCATAAATCTATACACATTCTGGAACTTCTCAATCTCTATCAATCCTAGGATTAGATAAGCTTTCTCTAGCTTCTTCAACCACTCATTAGCTAGTCCACCATCTATAGACCCCTCAAAATCATATGCATCTAATCTGCGTGCATGATCTATAATCATCCATGGATCATAATATTGCTCACGAGCAGTCATAGCTACTATAAAAGCTTGGGTCATAAGAGCTCCTATACCAGCATTAGCCTGAAAATGAGGCACTGGCTGCCCTGGTTATGGATAAGGTGAAACTGGTAATGGATGAGCTGGAGGTGTAGGAATAGGTTATGGCAGTGGAGCAGCTGGATACGCTCCTGATGAAATATTATCAAAGGTAGAATCCATATGTTCCCTTCCACTTAAGGACTCATCATCCATCCTTTGAGGATGATCTGAAAGATTCCTATGAGGTTAGCCAATATCAACAATCCTAGCGACATGGCCACGATTTCCATGGCCTCTACCACCTCTAAGTCTTGGAGGCATTGTTCTATAAAAACACAACAGAAATAAAGTTTTAGACTTAACAATTCTATTCTAAAGATAGAACACTAGGTTTTAATAATTCTATTCTAAAGATAGAACACTAGGTAAACTGCTAAACCTATACAAACTACTAAACCTAGGCAAACTACTAAACCTAAGCTCTGATACCAATTAAGTTGTCACTCCCACTCCGCTAGCTATAGAGCATGCGTGACTAGCTGGCTATGCTAATGCTGAGGAGAATAATGTGATAATGCAAATACTTATACTGTTATTAATTTCAAAATAAGTTTAAAAATCTACTATAATCATGCATATTAAAATGTCTTTAATACATCCTCAAATTTTCATATACAATCCACCCATTATTATGAAGACAAACTTAAAGGTAAACTCAAAAGACCATAGATAGAGTTGATTGGTGCAACCACTTCTAAACACCAGGTGGACACTCAAAACAGGTCCTACGAGCTAATACTGCTAAAACTCTACTGACTCTGAAAATATTTAAAATAAGAGCGGTGAGTACAAAAATACTCAGTGAGTGGATAGTTAAAATAAGTGGGAACATTAGCTGCTTTATGTGATAGCTATGTAAATATATATATATATATATATATATATATAAACTACTTTGAAAAATATTAATAAACTGTAGAGATAACACTTATAATTAATAATAATCTAAATTTGCTAGTACTGAAAATATTGTGTAATTGTAGCTATAAAACTGAACGAACATTCATGATCATTTAATTCCATACACTCATTAAATATGTAACCAAAAGATTATGCTAGATTACTGACATATTGGGCACAATGATGACGCTGGCAGCCCAAGTGTGTATATATATATATATATATATATAATGCTGGTCATACGCATGCACAGAGCTGCCCCCCAAGGGCTAACTACACAATTGTATGCCCCTAAGGCTATATATACAATCAAGCGCTATCCCCAAGATAGTTTCTAAGTAATATTGTTGATATAAATATATAATAAGTTAAGATAAGACACTAGTCATCATGGCGTAATCTAAAGGATACATATCACAAGTGTATAGATTTGGTTATAATTCAAACATTTACATATATCAAGCTACTAATGAAACATAATAGCTGAATATCTAGCTGATGCTAGTATCAAAATGTTGCTGAGAATTTTAATAACAAACATATTTTTGCTACATAATACTTCAACTATATCAGTAACAAATATATTGCTATATGTTCCTAATTTTCTAATATAAGGGCTAAGTAACTTGTAAAACTATATTTGCAAGCTGATAGTCGATTAAAAGACTATTTGTAAAGAAACATCATTTATTAAATCATATGAAACATTTTAATATCTTTACATCTATAAATATATATGTACTTAGTTTCAAAACTAATTTTATATACATATAACCACTCACCTGGCTTGCTAGATCAAAAAACTACCTATCAAGCTCTGACCTAGGCTCTACAGCTGGAACCGAATTTGCTCCTAACATCCAGAAGCAAAAGTATAGGAACACAAACTAAACACCTAAATTCTACTCAATTTAATTGATCTGCGGCTAAAAGATATGGTATAGATTCTACTCAATTTAATTGATCTGTGGCTAAAAGATATGGTATAGGACCCGAAAATGGTCCGAAATAGCTTCGATTAGGGTTTTGGGGCTTAAAACACCCACTGAGGTGCCTCCATAATGCACTGAGGTGCCTCCCCAGTGCACTGAGGTACCTCCCCAGTGCACTGAGGCGCCTCCTCAGTGCTAAGAGCAGGCACCTCAGTGTAGGCATCGCCTGATTGAATTAGAAACAACTTCATTTTTGGCCAAAAATACCAAAAATCTATTAAATTCAATCCCAAACACCATTCTAAACATCATAGTGGTCTGTTTTTAGCATAACCAAAGCTTAAAACTCAATAAAACTGATTAACATCAAAATTTTCTTTTATAAACCAAAAGTTTGAAAGTTAATATAGCTTAACTTACCAAAATGCATATATATATATATATATATATATATATATATATATATATATATATATCAATCTTTAATTTACAATGAGAAGCTTGGATTGATATTTACAATTTGAGAATTAAAAGTTTTGAGAGGAAAAGAGAAAGAACGAAGAAAATGATGAAAAATTGGAGAAGAAGTTAGCGAAGAGAATAAGGAAGAAGGAAAAGAAAATGGCGTAAAGGAGAAGATTTTTTTAACCAAATAACCATTTTGACCCCTATAACATTCCTTAGGCACAAATTAACCCTCAAAACTTATTTCTAATGCTATCTAATCCATAAATCTATCTATAACCTAGTTACTCTTTAGGGAAGGATATTACATTAAGTCTTTATTCAACATAGATATTACATATATCTCTACTAACAGTCCACCTAAATGGTATTTTAAAACGAGGGCATGCAACATTATGAAATTCCTAAACCCATCCCCTTTTACAAATTAATCTTATAGGTAACTCATAAAAAACAATCATTTTTCCAAGTGCATTTCTAATTAAATCCTAGTCAAATTTTCAACTTCCAATTACTCCCATATTTGATGTACCCTCAATTTCAGAGACATTAGAAGTAGGTTGAAAAGTGAGAAGTTTTTGTCGTATGGCCTTATCATGAGGGTTTTTCATGCATGTAAGAACATGGTTCCTAAGAGATGAAGTCCCATATTTTTCTTTGGTTTTAGCTCCAAATACCTTAGCACAGTAATGCATTTAGCTCTTACTGCCACATCACCCTCCTTTATATGCTCAAAATGATCCTAGACTAGTGATTTAGTTTCAGTCCGCTTCCATTTTTTTTATCTCAGTCTTTTGAGTACCAGGCTGTTATGATGAAGCAACTGGTTGCTATGATGAAGCAATAGCTTGCTACTGAGCATTAGGACCAGACTGCTCTTAGGGATTTTGAACTTCTTCCACCTCATTAATCACAGGTTCACTAGTAGTAGTAGTTGTTGTACTGCCACTGGCATCACTTGGAGCATCCATCTACACATCCATAATCAAATAGAACACAACAAGGAATAAATTCAAAACCCACTAGAACTCCACACATTAGCTATAAGTAATATTAATGTCAAACAGAACACATACAAAAATACCCATATAAATATAAACAATTCATTTAATTTATTTAAATCTAAGTAAAATTAAACTAATTTTTAAAAACACCCATAACCAATAAATTCATTTAATTAATATTTAATTAATTTATAATTAAACTATACTTAAATTACCTTTTACAAAAACCCATAACATAATCAATAAATTCATTTAATTAATTTATATTAAAGTAAAATTAAATTAATTTTTTCCTACAAGCCATAAAATATATATAATCATGAATCACCAGATATAGTATTCATATGAACATGTTAATCATTATAATAAATTGAAAAAGAAATTATACCTTGCTTTAAAATGATTTCACAAAGAAATTAAGGGTGACAATCCACATAACAAGAGCCTCCACCGTTATCAAGATTCAATGGCTTCCACCTTATAGATTTCCGATTAAGAAATAAAACTCATGTACAACTAGATCAAAATGTACAAAGTTAACTTTATTAATTTTAACACTCAATAAATAAAAAAAGCAACATACTAAATGTATTAAATTACCAAAAAACTCTTGGATCTAATATTCTTGTCACCTCTTCATGTTTTTTTACATGAAATGATGCAAATAACAAAAATTAGTGTACAACGATGGACAAGAAGCAGCAGGAGATTAAAACCAGTATAGTCATGGGGGCAATATTTAGTAATCAGAGGAAGAAAAGGGTAAGATCTCGAAGGCTATATTGTAGAATAGGCTAGAAATGATCATATTTAAGGTCATAATCTTAGGGTTTCATATAAGAGAAAAGCATTTAGGGGAGAAGAAGCTTCCAGATCGAGAGACATAAAGAAGAGGAGAGGCAAGTACAACTAAATAGATGAAGAGAAGAAAGGAGTAGTTTAGGGTTAAGAAGGAAAATGACACTTATATAGGTAGAGTTAAAAAAGAAACCATAATATATATATATATATATATATTAAATTCGGAAGTTTGAGCGGTTCGGGTGCACGTATGCCTCCCCTGAACTGCTAATCGAAAACCAAAAATCCCTATACATCTAAACCAAAACTATACAAACCATCCGAATAAACCAAGCTGAGGCACTTTGATGGTTCAAGTCGGCTCAATTTTTTGGGTACGGATGGATTCTGCACAGCCATATAGCTCATCATCTGTAACGTTTAATTTTAGAAGGTTCAACTCCTTCTTCCTTAAGGTTTTCTCTCTAGTGCCTATAACTTGTAACATCAAATTAAGAAGCATAAATTCTAAAAATTTCTCTTTTCATGGATTAGGCTTTGTAATTCATCGATAGGTCAAAATTTTGGATTTGGGGACAAACAACACTCATCGTATATAATTAGTTTGAGCCAAACTCATAAGTAGTTATATGGACTTCTCTATTTAGTTTTTCTTTTTCACCTTTTTTTTTTGTTTTTTGAATTTGAAAACACCCATTCAACAATGTTCTTTATGGAATTGCCCATAAAGCTCATCTTTAAATTTCAATTTCTCAAGAAATTCACTTTACTTATAGCTTCAGTTTTTAAAATAAAAACACCCATATCATTCTCTGTCATTTCCTCAAGAAATCACTTATATCTTTTCTTATTAAAGGCCCTTTTTTTAAAAAAAAAACATATCACCATCTATTACTTCTTCTTCAAAATAGCTTACCTATTTTTCTTCCAATTTCAAATTCTTTCATAAATTCATTGACCCATCACTTAATTTTTTCAAAAAAATAATAAAACTATATCAATTTTCATCATTTCTTGAAGATTTCAACACCCAATGGCATTTCTTCTATGCTAATTTTTTTAACACTAAAAGCTCACAAAAACCTTCTTCCACCCTCAAATTCTTTAACCAATTTGATTACCTAAAACATATATTCTCCAAAAATTAGAAAAGCTATTTTCAAAATTTTCTCCTTCTTCAAGATATCAAGAACCCAAGGTAAGCAAAATTTTTCAATTTAATTTTTTTACTCACCAGAGCACTATAACTTTTTTTTAATTGCAAAATATATAATTATCTTATCCTTTTCTCTCTATCACTGATCACCATCATCTTCATTCTCTTGTTACTGCCGATTAATATATTACTAAAGGAAGTGCCTTAGTCCCAATCACTATCGCTACCTCACAAAAGACCAAGCCCGTTACTTCCATGCCTACTGTAGCTCCATCTCCATCTATTGTTGCTGTTCACATGTCAATTTTTAAGTTCGAGCCACTGTTGGAGTCATTGTCTCACCAAGTTGTAACACCATGATAGTAGTTGGCTAAAGGCCCTAAGTTGTGATCCCCAAGCATGCTACTCAAACCGATCTCACCTCCTTTAAAACACCATCGATTATTACTACCCCACGAGCCAAAACCTTTCATCCTACTACCTCCTAAAGTAATTTTAAGGCAATTCCTTAAGCAAAATCCCAAAATATAAATTTTATCCTCAACTTTTTTTTACTTTGTGAATTTTAGTTGAGAAAATGCTTGTTGCCTTGGGTCGTGCTTAATGCTTGAGGCATCAAATTACTATCTTTGTGCTTTTTTTCTTGAAATTCTTGAATTCTTGAGTTAATGATTATGCTTGTCGAGTTGAGAATAATTGTTGCCTTTTGTTGCTCTAAAGTATTGTGGAATTGATGTGAAATTACCTAAGGCATCATGGATTTATTTTGAGATTGCTTGATGATTTATTTGTTAGCCAAATTTTAAAAGCTCTTTTAATATTAATTTGGTGAAATTTAGCTGAAACATATTGTTTACTCAAGACAAATTGTATTTCTTGTATTATGCTTTAGGAGTTTAAGCCTCTATTTAGACTTAGCTTTTCTTAGTTACCTAAAACTATTAATTTTATGCATTAACAACTTCATTTATGCATTGCAAATTAAAATTATTCAAGTAAATATAAGCTCAAAATTTATTTTAGCAATAAATTGCCAAAAAAAAGCTTGCTTATATGATTTGCTTGAGAAATGACTTAATTTAATTTGCTAAGAATTTTTTTATATTATAAAGAAGTTCAGCTTGACAAAATAAATCAAAATACTATTAAATTTTGGTTTTTAGCTTTTTCTTAGTTGCCTAAAACTATTAATTTTATGCATTAATAACTTCATTTATGCATCGCAAATTAAAATTATTCAAGTAAATAGAAGCTCAAATTTTATTTTAGCAATACATTGCCAAAAAGAAAAAGCTTGCTTATATGATTTTCTTGAGAAATGACTTAATTTAATTTGCTAAGAATTTTTTTATATTATAAAGAATTTCAGCTTGACAAAATAAATCAAAATACTAATAAATTTTGGTTTTCGGCTTGATGATCTTGATTTAAACTTCTTTATTTCAACCAAAATTTAATGTAAGTGCCTTGAATAGTGTTCATAATTGATTATTTCAAGCTTTTGAAACCATTTTCAAGAAAAAATTAAATCGGTTGATATTTTGAAATGCAATTCCTAAGGAAAAATTCTACATTCTTAGCATAACTTTGCCTTAAGGCTTTGACTCTATCACTTTTCCTTAACAATTTTCTTAGAGAATTTAACAAATTTGTCTCAAATTTATTGCAAGAATAATGATTATTAGTTTTTGCAAAGTTTATAGGCAGTATTTTATGTCTTACTAACTATTTGGTATAAATACCAAGTTTAATCACTTATTTTTCCAATGTTTTTGCAAAATCTTTTAGGCAAACAATATTTTATTGGTTCTAGCCATAGTAATTGCTTAAATATGTCTTTTCTATTTATTACCACCTTGATCCCTCATGCAAATTTTGTAGTTTTCATAATTTTTGTACAATATAGCCAAAATTAGCTTGTAAAATGCTTTACTTAAGAGTCTCATGAGGACTGCCCAAGAATATTGCCATTTTATGCCCATTTTATGTTTCATGCATTTTTACTTTGGATTTCTTAATGTTTTAATCCAAATATTTTTTTTTGCTTATTTTGGTCGAATTAACTAGGACTATTTCCAAAAAAACTTGTATTTTTAGCAAGAATTATAGTTTAAAGCATTATAAAATTTATTTTAGCATTTTTTTGGCACTTTATAAACTTGCTAGCAACTTAAAATGGCAACTCTAATTCTTAATGGCTCTAAATAACGCATAAAGCTCATTTTTACGCTAGGTCCTTTAGCTATTTTTTTTATATGCTTACTCTTTAAAATGAATTTCTTTGCTATTCTCCTCAAGATTTGCTTTGTAGATATTCTTTCATCAATTATTTTATTTAAATTTTCTCAGCAAGAATGTCAAATCCTTTGGCAAGTGGAGTTTCTAGATCATCACTAACTTTTACATCATTGATCACACCACACGTGCACCACAACCATGCATTACTCATGAAATAAAATGTTTAATTTTCAACCGTTATGCTACTGAAATTTTATCAACACATCACTATTCATAATACTTAGTCACACACCAAAGAAACATACCAAAGAAAATAAAAAAATATTAACGTACCAAAACTCACAAAATTTAAACTTTATTTAAGCTAGTAGGTATCAAGCCAACTTTCTAAACTTAAAAAGAAAATTATTACCAATATGTTTACTGAGTGGAAATTCCCTGACTAGAAGCTAATTACTTATTTTATTTACTTAGCTTTCATTTCTCATATAGTGGGAAATATTTTTTCAACTCCACCTCATTTGATACTCTTCTTGAAGATTGTTAAAAAGGACCAACAATTAGGCTTGATAGGGAGGTGGTACTCCATCACCTATCTATTTAAACTTAGCATTCTAGTATAGTCCCATGCAAAATAATCCCTCTCTGAACTTAGTGTTATAATTGAATCCACCATAAAAAAGGCATTGAGGGATTTTTTTGCTATCAACAGCAATCTCAATTAGCAAAACTATTATTGCATTGGTTACCACTCCTATGAAAGCTAAAATAAGGATGCCAATTATGATAAAATCTTTTTTAATTTTTTCCAAAACATGTAGCAACTTGAGTGACATTACATTTACAACCGACCTATTTAACATTTTTAAGACTAGCTTTCCATTAAGCTGAGCTTTTATGTACAATGGTTGTATGTGTTTTATTATCTCCATAAATGGAGATGAGCTTTTCAAAAATCACCCTTTTAAGTTGATATGGTCTAGTGTCTTGGATTGTCATGCCATTAAAGTGATCTCCATGCCACTCAAAAATGTTGCCCCCCGAGTGTTTTGAATATTAATGATATCTCCTTAGCCTCCTATATTATAACTCCGGAGGCATAATTACAAAAGATATAGTACACCTAAGGTTATCAAATTTTACATCTAGTTTGCTTGAACTACCAATGAACTCTTTTATACTAAAAATTAAATCCTCAGTAGCTCTACACCTATATTTGGATTTGGCATCATATTGAACTTTAGTCTCCTTTTGCCTTCTCTCAGCTACTTTTTATCTCTAAAGTCTCTGTTTCTGTGTATGAGTTAAAAGTTAAGGAAATTTCTTATACTCTATCCTATATCATTACTTGCTTAGTAGAACTGGTGGTGATGGCACTATAAATCTATTTTCCCGTTGAATCTTAATAAGATACTTTCTTCCTTTCTTATCTTGAAACTAAAATTATATAGTGTAGGTGGCCTTTTGTACAATATTGAGAACCTCTTGTATAGAGCTAGCCTCCATTGGCTTTTGGACCTATTTAGTTTACTGTTGGAAAACTGAACCACCTCATATTTTTCTCTAATTTTCATTTTTAAGTTTAATAGTGTTCTCAAATCCATATTGATATTACTGATTGATGCCACTAGTGGAAAGGGGTCCTTCTATTGAACATTTGTATAATCAATCGATAATCCATTCTATTTTGACTTTAACAATCAATTTTTAAATTACTAATATATTTGTTTAAGTATGACTATAAGTTAGATTAAAATCATTGATAAGGCAAGTATTGAAGATTAAATTAAAGCTCAATTAAAGTCTTGAAAGGTCTTTACCAATGTCCTTAAAAGTCATATGGGTAATAATAACTCAAGAAAGATCAATTGGAGCCAAAAAGTCTAAAAATCCTCAAGTACAGTCTACCCTCATGATCCTATGGGTAACTTGATGCCTCAAGTCTGAAGAACATCTTTATTAAAGAAATGGTTGTAACACTCACGATCCCACCCTCACAATCATGGCATGCTTGGTCATGATTATAATGGTATTTCCAATAGGCAAATTTGAATTTAATGGTCATATTTTTAAATGTAATGATCCTAAGGATGACGCTTACGATCCTGAGTAGACAAATTCCTATAAAAAATTGAAATCATATTAAATAAAGATGAAGGTGATTTTAGACAAAGTTGAGGCTTCCTAACAACTATTTTTTTCATTTCTAACTATAAATACAAGGCTTAAAACTTCATTTATAAAGTGAGAAAGTTTGGTAAAGCATTTATTCTTAGCAAATATTAAAGCTCTCTTTGTTATTCTTCAATTTTACTTAAGATATTAAGTGTTGGGTATATGATTAGAATTAGAATCTCTTTTCTACTCCTTTCTTGGGTTAAGATTAGAGGAAGTGGGTCTAACTCTAGTGTTGGTTTAAGTGTTAGACATTAAAGTACTTAGGTTTTGGTTGTGGTTTAAGTTTAGTCAAGAAAACTCTATTATTGTAAAGGTTTTGATGGGAATCCGGATGCCTACCTATTTAACCAAAGAACAATCAAAGGATTCTTTGGAGATGGTCAAAGCAAAAGGACTCAAAAGCTGTTAATCAAAGATATTTACATTGTATATAAACTTATTTTGGGCTTATATACTAACAAATTTAACATTTGCTTAATTATTATTGTGCTTAGGGATGGAACAAGCACTCAGGTCTGAAAGCATAAACTAAAGTTCATAACCTTGATGTTTGATCCAGGTGAAAATAAATCTAATGAGAATCCAAGTCTAAAGCTTAAAGAGATCTAAGATCCATTGGAAGTGCAAGAAGGCCCAATTACAAAGTCCAAGTCCAAGAAACTTTAAGAAGCTATATTGGGGATAATTAAAGACATTTGGAAAGCCCAAGAACTTCTAAGCTTAACTCAACTTAACAAGGCATCAATGGAGGCTCAAAGAATCATGTTTAACTCATTTAAACATGAAGGAAATGTACTTGGAACCATGGACTCAAAGGAAGGCTTGAACTTCACCATCAACGAGCAAAGAGCAACATGTGAATAGGCTGCCTACAGGCACTGGCGACTGCCAGTCACTGGCACTCGCTAGTCACCTCACCTGCTAGCAACAACTGGCGAGTGTAAGGCAATGGCGAGCGCTAGTCCCTCCTGACAGCTCATGGACAGTTACTTTGGGTTAATACGTGTTGTTTCACCTTCATACACGTCATAGACATGCATTAAACCCTATTTCCAGCCTAGAAATATATGAATAAGTTTATATTTGTGTTAATAATAATTAGGGTTGCATGTAGCCAATAAATACAAGTAAGTGGGGTAATTAATACTAAGTAGTGGCTAGAAATATGGGTAGTGGCTATTAAGGCTATTAGTACTAAATGTAATCCTGTGTGTGTTGGTTTAGTTTGTAGTGTGAGCTTGGTCTTGTACTCTATATAAACAAGACTTTATGGAAGGATCCATATCCAAGATTGTTAAGTTAAATGAAATTTGAGTTTTTAATATTTGTGAGGAATTTATTTTGGATTTCTTGCATGAACTTTGAGACTTATCAAGCTAAGTTCGATCTTGTGGCATCAACAACCAAATCTTTATTTTCTTTTTATTTATCAAACTATCTTATTTTTGGAATAGGAGGAAATTCAAAGTTTATCTTAGTTTCTTTATCCTTGTTAGTAAAGGGATTAAGTAGCATCTATCTTCTTACTTCAATTGCTGAACGATCCAAATTTATGGATTAATTTAGTAATTACTAGATTTATTCTAATCAAACTTATCATAGCATCATTGCTATTGAGGAGTTTATTGTTAAGAGCTACAATTCCCATCAAGTTTGAGTTTAGCCTTGAAAAACCCTTTGATTGTAATCAATCTTTTTTAATAGATTAGTGTGGGCTTTAAAAATTCTAACTTGAGAATAAGTTAGGTGGAGACATAAGTTTAATTGATAATCTAAACTCCTTAAATTTTTTGTGCTCTTTATGTTTGCTTTATCAATTTTTTTTCTTTCATTTCTTAATCTTTGTCTTTCTTTTCATCATCCTTTAAAAATCCTTTTAATCACTTTAAAATTCAATTAGCCTTATTCACCATTCTTTGATGGAAATGATTACCCTCATTGGTAGCACAAAATGAAGCTCTACTTAATATAGTGATCCCATTAGACTTTAGAATGTTGTGCTTTAAGGATGGAATCCACCTATGAAGGTAATTGACAATGTGCAAGTCTTTATGGAAAGAACTAGATGGAGCTGAGATCAAAGAGAAGACAATTATAAGAACAGGAAGGCTAAGACTATTCTCTTAGTTTCAATGTCTAGAGAGGAAGGTAGGAAGGTGCAATATTGCATATCTATAAAGGAGATTTGGGAGACTCTTGAGAACCATTATGAAGGAAATATGCAAGTGATTAGTAAGAAGGTTCAACTTTATGTATATGAATATGAGCTCTTCAATGTGAAGTAACAAAATTCCATCACTGAAATGACTAATAAACTCAATCCACTTCTCACCACCTTGAGAAAATTGGAAAAGAACTACTCCAAAGAAGATATGAATACTAAGATCTTAAGGGTGGTACCCAAGAAAGATTAAAAATTAAGGGTGACCTCTATTAAAGAAACTCATGACTTATCAAAGCTCTCCACTGACATTCTTATATGAAAATTATTGACTCATAAGCTCACCATGAAGTAAAGAAAATAGGAGGAAGAAAGAAAGGAGGAAAAGAAAAAGAGGATTGCTCTAAAGGCCATCCAAGAAGATAGTGAAGAGGAGAGTCTCATTGACTCAAGTAAGGAAGATAATAAGATTACCATGCTCAGTAGGAACTTTAAGAAGCTCTTGAGAAGGAAGAATTTCTCAAGACAAAGGGACAATAAGAAGAATGAAGGAAAAAGAGCCAAAGAAGTCACTTACTTTGAATGCAAGAAGTCGGGTCATATAATAAGTGAGTGTCAAGGCTCAAGCTCAAGGGCAAAGGAATTAAAAATAAGAAGAAGGCCTCTAAAGCCATTTAGGATAACTCGTCTGATTTGAAAAAGGAAGAGGAGAATCAAAAGGTAGCTAATCTATGCTTCATAGGTATTAAAGATAAAAAAGGACTCTTGTTATGATAATGATGATGATGACATTGATTGTGATGATAATAATGATGAGAGCTCTATTATGAGCAAGGTTATTTTGAAATGTAAATATTTGCTTTCAAAGAAATAATTTCACAAACTAGAGCTTTCCAAACTATCAAAAGAATTTGAAGATTTAAAAGAAAAGTTTTCTAAAGTGATTTCCTTAAATGAGCAATTATCTAATGACTTGAAAGCTTATACTTCTTTGAGATGTGAGCTTGATAAAACTAAAGAAGAGCATGAAAGGCTTTCTAAAGAAGTCTTAGAACTAAAGAACTCCCTTTTCAAATTTCATAAGAGAAAATAAACTTTTGATAACATTTTGGTTTCTCAAAAGTTTCATAGCATTTGGAATTGGATATGAGCATAGAACTTCATCATCATCATCATCATCTCAAAATAAGTTTGTGAAAGCTAAACACAATTCTTCATATGCATCTAGTGGTAATGCTAAGACTTAATCCATAATTGCTAAAGAGTTTCATGCACTTAGAGCTAAGTTCCTCAAGACTAATCTTCCTATGGCTCAAAGGTCTAAGGCACAAGCCAAAAGACCTCAACCTAAGCATGCTTTCATGTGCATAAGGAAATACATACCTAAGCATACTACACCACACCATTATATACATACTTATGAATGTATGTCACATGCACATTCTAGGACTCACATTCCGTTTAGAAGATATACACAACTCTCTCATGTTCAGTTTAGAACCAATATGCCTAATAGAAAGGTTATACAATTTTCTAATGTTAAATACTCATATACATCTAGGCATAATAGATTTACAAATGTGAAATGCTTTTATCATATGACTCATGGACATACCAGCAATATATGCTATTATAAGAGATTGCATTTATAATTATTACCTTTTGACTACTTTGAGACTAACCAACCTAGACCACTTAAAGTTTGAATTCAAAAGAATATTTAATTTATTATTGTATAGGTGTGTTTGAAATATAATAAGAGCAAATGAATGGTATCTATATAGTGAATGTTTAAGGCACATAACGGGAGAAAAAGATCAATTCACTTTCCTTAAAAGCTAAAAATGGAGGTAATGTCACTTCTGGAGACTATGTTAAAGGGAAGATAATGGGAATTAGTAGGTAACCCTCAAACTCTATCTATTCATCACGTATTATTGGTTGATAGATTGAAACATAATATACTTAGCATTAGCCAATTTTATGACATGAAAAATAAAGTAATATTTTATCCTCAAAATTGCTTTGTTAGTAGACTTGATGATGCTAAAGTTGTTTTTAGTGGTGAAGGGGTAGATAACGTTTATATTATTGACTTGAATAAAGTGGATAACAAAGAACTTAAATACCTGATATTTTCTATGACACACGGACTTGGCATATAAGGTTAAAATATGCTAATTTTAAATTGATTAATGAGTTAGCAAAAGTGAACTTGTGGATAGTCTATCTAAACTTAAGTCCATTAAAGATAAGATATGTAATGCTTGTCAAAAGGGGAAGCAAGCTAAGTTATTATTCAAGCTCAAAAATAGAGTGTCTACCTCTAGACCACTTGAGCTAATATATATGGACTTATTTAGATCAACTAGAGTAGCTAGTTTAGGTGGAATACATTATGCATTTGTCCTTGTTGATGATTACTCTAGTTTATTTAGATATGCTCGCTAGCTCATAAGAATTTGTTAGTATAGATGTGCCCTAGGGCCATTATTATATGTAGACATTGTATATGTATCCCTTTAGTAATAAAATATTCATTTAAATTAAAGTGTTTGTTTATTTGAGTACTTACCCTTAGTATTATGTTGAATGAGTTTATTATCAAGAGTTGATAATATGAGTGACAGACTCATTTGGTACATATGCTATAAATGTTCATAGTCATTGGATTAATATATGGGTACTATTAATCCCTAGACTATCACCTCTGTCTATTTTCCTTAATCGGTATATGATATCGATAGTGGGAGGTAGTGAGTCTCATGCTACTTAATATGAGATATCAGAATAGACATGTGGATACTCAAGTGATGGGTGGATCGAACTTGTGACGTAAGATTTGTGATTGTATGGATATTCACTTTAGTCAACAATTACAATCTTGGACATAATGGTGCATATGTTCCTTTGACCTGAGGCGACACGGTCATCCACATATGATTGGTTAGATTTTGTTACCGCTTACATACTTGTGCTAGCCACGCATGGGTATATGGTGTGTGGTGGCTCTAGTTGGTTATATGTAGGGATGAGTGATCGGCCAAGATGGAATTCATTACCTGGAGTGAACCAGGATAAGATCCTATGCTATCTTAGTTATTCTTGATGAATAAGTACCTGGCCAGGTCAAACTTGACTTACCCGAAAAAAGTTTCGGTGCTAGAAAGAGTTTCTAGTAGAAGTCTTATTTTATTAAGAATTGAACTTAAGATGAGGTCATATGATTGAGGCAATTGGA
>CATIWO010364967.1:0-11456 GCA_949673435.1 Macaranga tanarius | reverse complement strand
GGTTTTAGATACTGTAGCGAATGACACTAGTGCAAGTGGGAGATTGTTAGTATAGATGTGTCTTAGAGCCATTATTGTATGTAGACATTGTATATTTATCCCTATGGTAATAAAATATTCTTTTAAATTAAATATTAAGTTTATTTGAATATTTACCCTTAGTATTATATTGAATGAGTTTATTATCAAAAGTTGATAATATGAGTGACAAACTCATTTGATATATATGCTATAAATGTTCATAGTCATTGGATTAATATAAGGGTAGTATTAATCCCTAAACTATCACCTCTGTCTATTTTTCTTAATCGGTATGCAATATCGATAGTGCGAGGTAGTGAGTCTCATGCTACTTGATATGAGATATCAGAATAGACACGTGGATACTCATGTAATGGGTGGATAGAACTGTGACGTAAGATTTATGATTGCATAGAAATTCACTTTTGTCAACAATCACAATCTTGGACATAATGGTGCATATGGTCCTTTGACCTCAGGTGATACGGTCATCCACATATGGTTGGTTAGAGTTTATTACCGCTTACATACCTATGCTAGCCACGTGTGGGTATATGGCGTGTGGTGGCTTTAGTTGGTTATATATAAGGATGAGTGATCGGCCAAGATGGAATTCATTACCTAGAGTGAACTGGGGTAAGATCCTTTACTATCTAAGTTATTTTTGATGAATAAGTACCTGGCCAGGTCAAACTCGACTTACCCGAAAAGAGTTTCAGTGCTAGAAAGAGTTTCCATTAGAAGTCATGTTTTATCGAGAATTGAACTTAAGATAAGGTCATATGATTGAGGCAATTAGAATTTGACTAAACCGTGACTCTAGCCGATATTGAGATCTGGTAATGAAGGGACATTTAGTGCATAATAATTATATTCTATGGTTCTTGTGGATCTACATTAAGCATTCATTTCTAATTGGGTAGTCGTGACATTTATGTTAGGGGTCACTCATGACTTATGAGAACTAAATATGATTAATTAGGATTTTTACATTTAGTATGGAAAGGTATTTCCATGATATTAAGTGTTAATATTATTTCTCATTATCATTTAGATTTGAACCTAGTAAGTCATAAACACAAGAGTTGCACTTGTGAAGATTAATATTAATTTGATTGATAATTAAAGAGTTTAACTAATCAATTAAATTAATTGAATTAGATTTGCATGTATGCGGGGATCTAGCATATTTCGAAATCTAAATTCAAAGATCGGAACTTGATTGTAATTAAATAAATATTAATTTGGACTTAATTTAATATGTGATATTAAGTTCAAGGACTAGATTAATATTTGCCTCCAAATGCATTCACATATGGGCCATGAGATGGACTATATATATTGATTAAAATGGGCCATGAGATGGACTATGTATATTGATTAAGATGAACTTGAAATGGACTTAGGATGGGGCTTTATTGAAAGAATTTAAATAAGCCCATAAGTTGTCTAGTTTGGTATAGAGTGAGCCTTCTCTAAGTATAGAGAAGTCCATATACTAATAACCTTAGCCCATATCCATTAAGTGTTACTGATATCAAGGCTAAGGTCATCCATATAACCAAACACAACCCACTCACTTGTAAAGCAAAACCATGCATATAGATAGAGTATGAAATACTCAATCTATCAAATGCATGTAGCTTGAGTGTGAGATACTCAAGCTGTAACAATGCATGTGGACACTCAAGCTATAACAATACATGTGGTTTGAGTGTGAGACACTTAATGCATGTGACTTGAGTATAGGATACTCAAGCTATTATCAAATTAGTTTTTTATTGATAGTTAGTAGAGGGTGTACAGACAACCAAGCCAGCTAATGCTAATGCACATTTGAGAGCAAATATAATATTCTTACAAAAGAGAGAAAATGATTGAGAGTGTCTTCTTCCTTATTCTTCTTTAAGTGTAGAGAATTCAAATATACACAAGATTTGTGTGCTTTCAAGTTAAAGCCATTATTGTACAAGAGTTGTACAAGTTCAAAGTCCATCATCCATTGGAGGTTACATCTTTGTTCCATACATTCAAGCTTGGAGTGGCTCTAACAAGTTCTTGGGTCAAAAAATTAAGAGAGGCTTGTGGGTAGAGCTTCACCATCCTTGAAGATCATCCTTGTGCAACTTGTGTGTTTCAAGCTAGAGGCTTCACATTTGGGTAGCTAGAAGCTTGTAGATCAACATCAACTAAAGCTTATCAAGCGTGCTACCAACTTAGAGTTTTGTAAGTGTTACCAAACCCTTAGTTGCTAGGTCTTGTATTATGAATGCATGACTTGGTTGTTTGTTGATGTATTATGTTATCCTAGATGCATGTTTAGCTATGTATTAACCATGTGATATGATTTATGGGCATGGATGTGGTTCATGTGTGATGTAAGTGTTGCATACAATCAAAAATTTAAAATTCCGCACTTTTAGTTGTTGCATGATCCACACTTCCTTCAGAATTTGCATAAATTCAACTCTTCTTGCTATTAAGTAGAAATTTGCATAAATTTAGCTCTTTTTGCAACAACTTCAAGCTCTTCCTTATCCTTGCTCTTGTGATGATAAATCGAAGCCATTAAACAAATCTTCATCAGTTGATGGCTATTGCTTCAAGGGTTTCACCACGGTATTTTGGAGATAGAGAGTTTTTTATTTTTTTATTTTGAAAAGCTTCAAACATGTATTAATTAAACCCTAATTATACACTTTAGTTTTATTAGTGGAAAGATGAGTTGGATTTATTTATAGAGGCAGACGATGACATGAAAAATAGAGCTGAGTTGGCTGCAAACATGTATTAAATTGGTGGAGTATAAATGATAGCTAAACATATTCTGTTTGAAATAACAGAGATGGACTAACGTGAAATGTTTTAAAATCTTTGAGGACTCAATTTAAAAACAATGGTTATAAGACTTGATTAAAATTTTTTGAAAAGTTATAGGACTTGTGGAGTTATTATCCCTTTTAATATTTATATTTAACATGAAAATAGAGAAATTCTAAATTTATTTATTATATATTGATTTATTTATTTTTTAATAAATAAAAAATTACAATTTAATTAATTAACAAATTACAATAATCAAAAGATAATCCATTTTCATATTTTTTAAATTAAAGAAATTAAACCCAAATGGAATTTATTAACCAAATAAGAATTTTTTTTTTTTTTTTTTTACAAATTACTCATCAATCACTATAAAAAATAATTCTCACCCATTTAATTGTTAAAGAATTCAAACTCAAAATGTTTTCACTCTTTGTGTTTGTAAATAAAAGTTTTAAAAAAGTAACATATGGTTATGTAATTTTTCACTTTTTAACTTATGTTTTTTTTTTTTTTTTAATCATGGTAGAATTTGTGATTTCTATCATATTATACTTTAGTATGCTTTTAACTAATATTATTAAAATTTAGTGAGTAACATTAATACAATATAATAATTCAATAATAAAATTATTTTTCAAGTAATTTATTATCAAACTAAATATTAAGAGATTTTTAAATACATTACATATTTAATTTTAAAAATTTATTTTTCATAAAATTAAACGTGATTATTTAATTTATTCTCAAGCTGCAATAGTTAGCTGAATGCCAAATCATTGAAAAAAAGATTTTCTTATAAAAATCCATATTATATGAATATTACATTATAAAAAACAATAATAAAAACTAACAATAATAGTTGATAGGGCAATAATATGCAATGTGATAAAACTTCCTAACTATATAGTTTATTTATTTTTTTACTTTTTTCTAAAAATAAATTAATTAAAGGATAAGAGCATTTTTAGTCTTATAACTTATATCATTTTTCAATTAAGTCCTATAAAACATTTTCTATATAATCAAGTTTATGAGTTTTAAAATTTTTTTCCGTTAGTTAATTTTTAAAATTAATATTTTTTTTTTACATTTTAGTCCTAAAACTTTTTAAAAATGTTATTTTTTATATTTTAAATAAATAATTATTTATCTTTTTATTTATAGCTTATTTTATTATTTAATTCGTATAATAACTATATAACTCATTAAAATAATATCAAAATTAAAAATTAAAAAATTAAAAATAAATTTTTTTCTTAAATTATTAGTTGTATTAATAATGACAAAAAAATATGCTCACTTATTTGATTAAATTAAATATATTTTCTACTAAAAAATAAAATTATTTTATCTTTAACTAAAGATATTTTATATTTTATCTTAAATTAAATATATTTTACACTAAAAAAAATTTATTAATTAAAAATATGTTTATTTATTTCATGCTCAAATATTTGTTATAAAACAGCTTAATTTAAAGAAATATTTTTTTAAAAAAAGGTCATCTATTTTAAATCCAATTGAATTTAAAAAATTATTTAAGATCTAACACAAGTTATAATATTGACAAAATTAACTAAATTTTGTCCATATAAATAATATTTATTTATTTATGACATATTTAAAAATTATATATTTCAAAATAATTAAAAAAATATTTAATTATTTTTTTATAATTTGTAATAATATTAATAATTTAAGAAAAATATGAATTTTAATTTTTGATTTTTTGATATTATTTTAGTGAGTTATATTGTGACACTCCTCACCGACACATTGATTAAGCTCTTAAACCTCGAACACCTAACTCGGGTATTGATGTCACGGAGTACCACTTCTATCTCATCCATTTACTATTTAACTCTTACAACTTGAACATATAAATATAGTCCACTATTACATATAACTATTATAAGATAACAATTCAAAATTCTACTTCTTAATTATACATAAATGTCAAATTACAAACTATTAAATATAATCAGCTCAAGCACACAGTATTTCTATAATAAAATATTCTTGTAGAGCATTACTCATGAGACTCTCCATCGCTTGCTTATCTTGCTAGACCCCAAGATATCTTCCTTACAACTACTCACTATAACTTATTAATTTGAAAAAATTTTATAAAAAGGAGTGGTGAGTATTTTTAAGAAAAAATACTTAGTGATTGAACAAGGTGCAATAAAGTATAATCCAATCATATTAAAGTAAAGATTCTAAAGAATAGATCACAACAGAACGAATATCAATGTAATATAGTAATTCAATAGTTTTTAATTAAACGACAAGAAGTGCACTCAGTAGAAAGATGCACAGTAATAAATCTTGGATTAGAGATCATGAATAATTATTGTATTATCAAATAACACTTCTTTTATTATCACAAGTTTGTATATTTAAATTAATAAATTCTTTTTATGACTCACGACACTTTCTCGTAGTCACTTATTATGAATTCTCGTTATACATAATTTAGCAGAGGATTAAACTTTTATTAACATTTATCATTTTCTCAGTATCAAACACAACTTAAAGATTTTCGTACGACTCGGTGGTACTTGCCATCTCAGCTTTTCGAGCTCATACTCTTCACAATAACTCATATATTTCCAATACTTATCAAGATATTCAATTAAACTTTAGAAATATTATAATTTCATTAAGAGCATCACAATATTTAGATATATTCACATTAAATTCAGAGCATTGCACTATATGCGCAAGTAGATATTAGTATGGCTAGTACTATCACCACACCGAAAGTTACCACATTTACTCATTAATAATATGTTGGCGTAGCCCCAGAAATGGCGCCCACATAATCTAAAGAATCATATATTAAACAATGCCTTTTAATCTCATATTGCTCACTTGGAGCCAAAGTTATATTTTTCGTCAATTCCTCTTGAATATCATACCTTAGTTATGGTCTTACATCTTATCATATAAGGTGAAAGGCTATGTCCTAGACATCTCATGCTAACTCACCAAACTCTGCCACGTCCATAATATGGGCTTACTATCTTTTAGTTCTATATGCTCGTTGTTGTATAATTCTTTAAAGTTCTCACTTTTCAATATATTATTGTCAATGCCACATGCCTTTCATTTCCACATCTACTTCCATAATATTCTTCAATTGTCATTTCGGTAATTCATCAACATCATTATCGTTTGAACATTCTTCTTGTAAATTTTCGAAAGTACTCCCATAATTAGTTCAATAAGAACATTTTGTATTTTTAGTCTTTATATCAGATACTTGAATAATTTTCATAAGCATTAAAAATTAGGATGTTGCATTATTTTTTTCAATTTCTTAAGTTACAAAACCATTTCTTGAATTGATAATATTTGTATATATGTATATACAAACTTTGAAATTTAGTTAGATATTTTTATACAAAAATAGGTCTCATTTGGTTCCCTTTTGGTTGTATTTAATGAATTAAGTGTTCATATGTGTGTATACATATTTCTGATTGAGGTTACATTGCCGTTTTTGAAGTTTTAGGTTGTTTAGTTGCTGGAGTAAGACACTGAGGCACCTCCTCAGCACTGAGGCGCCTCCTCAGCATGCTGAGGTGTCGCCTTAACACATTGAAGTGCCGCCAGATCGTTTAGATATCGCTTGATCAACCTGCAGAGATTTCTACACTTTGACAGCAAATAAATTTAGCCTAGAATCAATTCATTCATTCTCAAAACTCATAGTAATATATTTATAATCATATTTCCCACAAAATAAGTGTTTTCTCATATAATTTAATTCTTTCTTTTCAATCTTTAAAGCATCTAAATTTGTAGCTTTGTAGTATACAACATTTATATATGTATATGGCAAAATAAAAGCTCAATTCTTCAAATTTTTGTTAAGAAAAAATTTATTTAGATATAAAGGCAGACAAAGACTCAACAAGACTCAATTTGCTTAGCTCATACTCGGCAACATCAAGCAAGAAATTGATCGAAGATCAAGCTCAAAATCGTTTGAATTATCAAGATGATTGAACAGGTGAATAACTAAGAATTGAGAAGATAAAGAATGAAGATCCACTCACAAACTTTCTGCAATTTAATCATTCCTTTCATGACTCCCATTTTTATTTTAGACAAATTAATGCTTAATTAATACTATTAACTTCTCAACTTATGCTTCCGAGGATTCAGATGTGACATATATAGTTATTATGGAGGTTAAATAATAATATAAGTCATTAATAAAAAACATGTATTTAAAATATAAAATAATATTTTTAAAATTTTAGGTCTGAAATATAAAAAAAATTTACTTTTAAAAATTGACTAAGAAAATTTGTTTGAGTAATAAATAGGACCAATAGAAAGACTTTCTAAAATTTATAGAATTTAATTGCAAAAAAATAATTATATGATTTAATTGTTAAAAATAATATAAGTTATAAAACTAAAAAATTAGTGTTATACCCATTCAATTTGCACATGTTAATTGTATACAACTTATGATAGTTAATTATTGACCATTGAAACAATTTGAGTTTGAAATTTGTAACATTCATAATGCCATGTCCTTTTCTTCTCTTATGATTCTCACATTTTTTTTAAAAAAATTTTTTATGAAGGGTCACCTTCTTGTCCAACAAAACTGCACTAAATAGGGGCTTCATTTGCTCAAGTTGCCTTTGATTCTAAAGGAAGATATGGAAAGCACTAACAATAAGCATATTTCCCATTAAAAAATATCTGTGTTGCTTTCCACCGTTGTTGATGCAAAGTCTATTATTATTTTTCTTCTACCAACTTTATCATTTTATTCTAGCAGCACTATATACAACATGCATGCATAGATCACAACTCATATAAATTACATATCATTGACTCAATTATTTGTAGCTCCTTTTTTTTTTTTTTTTAAATTGCCTATCACAGTCTCAACAATTTTTGGTCACCAAATTATGCGTTTAATAGAGATAATATTGTTTAATCAGTTGACTTTTAAATGTCAATCTTAGTGAGTGCGTAAAAATTAATGTCCCAATATAATCATGGAGAAATCAAAGTGGCTGGAACGTGGCACACCCAAGTGCACATACTCATATAAATATTTATTTTATTGTTAAGGTCTATGAATTTATCCTCTAATTAAAAATTATATTCATTAAAATTCAAACAATTATATAATATAAAATATTAATGAATGCTAAAAATAATAAACATCTATTAATATTCATGAATAATATAAATAAAATAATCAATCAAATTATTTAGAATTCAGTTAAAAATTATATTTAAAATAAAAATATATATAAACAAATAGTTCATAGTTTAAGCGTTTAGTAAATATTTGTAATTCTTTTGTAATATTTCCCTAAGATTTTATATTAATACCACTCAAACGATGAACTTTCCTCCAATGATAAGAAAAATTAGATTTTGATTTTTAAATGATAAATTTGTCACACATTTTTTTTTTCCTCCGATTGAACTTTAATTTTAACTCAATAATAGTACTATTGTCTATAATGATTAGATATCAAAACAAAAATATGAAAGAAATATTTTTTTTGCTTTTTATGTTATTATTACCACATAAAAAGTATTATGAATATATTTATCGTTTCCTCCTATATTAAATATTACAAAACTTTAAATTTTTAAATACTGAAGAAGAAAAAAATTAAAAATGTTATAAATCACAGATTTTTTTAGTAATAAAAAATTAAAACAGCACAATATCAAAATGTAAAAAATAAAATAAAATTCTTTTAATAAAATAATAAAATCGTAATATTTATGTGTAATTTTCTCTAAGAAGATAAATTTATGGATGCATTGAAATATTCTTTTTGTAACTCACCATTCCTATCAAGATGCACTGGTGTAGAAGAAGATGGACTATAGCTCACGTAATAGAATTCTTTTTTTTTTTTTTTTTGGCGAAATAGAATATTTTTATTTATTTTCTATAAATCCCCATAACCCTCATGAATCATGAGAGAGTAGTACAGTAGTTTTCAACGAGCAGGGTATAGCCCCTAAGGCAATTGTGAGCATCACCCCCCACCATACCCAAAATCTTTTGACTTCAAGGATGGTCCTATAGAAGCTTCCTCTCCTCTCCTAACTGCCCACAAAAGGTAGAGGAAAGTTGCTGCGATTATTAGAGCTTAATGTTGACATGAGTGGTTATTAATCAACCGAGAAACAATATGTAGGTGATAGGCCTAGCTTTATCTCGAGTACCACACTAAAGATATATATTCATCTCTGGTCAATATCAGAGAATAGAAACAGAAAGCCGATTAGCTTGATGAGTTGAACTACCTTCCTCAGTTAAATTACATCTCAAAACCTGCCTTTGCAAAGTTTGTTTAATGAAATATGATAAAAAAAAAATGATGATATCATAATTCCTCATTGGTTAGAAGTCAAAGATATATGTATTCTTATAGGCGAAATGCATAGTTTCACAATCAGCCTTTGAGAACTCTTAACTTTCATTATTTATTATCCAATCTTTAAATTTTTATTTCAACCTATTTAACCTCTGCAATGCATAAAATTAATCTTTTTTTAAAATAAATGTTAATATGAATGCAAAAAAAAATTGTATGAACTAAAATAATGTTAAATTAAAAAAAGTAATATAATTAAAAATAATTTTTTCTAACTTTTTTATATTAATTTTTTTATTTTTATTTTATTATTTTGAGACTAATTTTTGGTATTTTATATGTTTAAAATCATTTAAAATCAAATATTTATCTAATTTGATATTGCATGAGTTAAATATAATTTAAAAATATAAATTTAAGAGTGAAAATCGTTCAAAATAAAAGTTTAAAAATTGAGGAATGTCATTGGTTAATCGTGTAAAGTTTAAGGGTGAAACTATAAATTTAGCCTATTCTTATAAATTAAAGACTCTCTTCTCTTTATAAGGTGTCGGTTTTTTATGAAAGAGAAGAACATGCGTTTTTTTTTTTTTTTTGAACAGCAAATGAATTTATTTATTGAAGAAGATGATTTATACTGGTAGATAAAAGTACAAGTAATTTACTAACAAACTACTCATACTATTACAAGATCAATTCAAGTGAAATCAAACTTCAAAAGTTGAAGATAATAAACTCAAGACTCTTTAATCGTGAAACCCATTGATTTTTAAGGTAACACTAAAGGATCGGAACCAATCAACGTCAAGGCGAGATCATCATCCATAAACTTTAACTTGCAAATGCTTCAAATTGATCTATAAAAGATAAACTATAGCAACTCTAAAAAAAGTAAAAAAAAAAACCAACACAACCTCACTAAATGGAGCCGTATTAACCGCAAAAAAATATATATATATATAGATCTATAATATATAACTTATATATGAACAAAATATAAGAAAAAGAAGAGAAAATGAGGTGATTTTGGCCATGCGTTTTGTAATTAAAGTATATAATTTTTTTTGGACCAGACTTGTCATAGGATAGATATGAACTAACAGTGGCAAGAGAAATTTTATAATGATCCTGGCCCATGATGAGTTAGAAGGTCAAACCAATAATATAAAGTCATTTAGGGTTCACCCATGTGCGGCAAATTATATTATGGACCTCTGTCCATATTGCAATATGGACCTCTGTCCATATGGGCTCTTTCACACGTGTGAGTTAAAAAACACGTTTTTTTTTAATGTTTTGGGCTTTTAAACTTAACGGCTGTTAACTTTCATTTCGTCTCTCTTTCCGTTTTCTTTTCTTTGCTCATCTTTTATGTTTTTTTCTTTGAGAGATTTTATTTTTTAAATATCTCCTTTGAGCGTTATTTTTTTCTTAAACCTACGTTATTTAAGAAATAAAGTTGTATACATTTTTGCTTTAATAAAGAATTAATTCTGATGAATGTTGTAGTACATTTTTTTTATCTTGTAATATATTAATAATATCTATATTGAATTTTTTAAAATTAAATAACTAATAAATATCAGTATTGACAATGATGAACCTACGTTATTTAAGAAATGAACATACAACAAATGACTAATGAACCTGTGGATTTTAAAAATGCTGAAACAGAAATATAAAAATATGAGTATTAAATCTGATGAAGGTATACTTGATAACTAATGAACCTTTGAGTTTAAAGTAATGAACATGTAGTTTATAACCAAACAAACAAATAAAATTAATAGAAGCAAAATTATACTCAGTAATGAAAATGAATAAACCTACAGTCAAATTTCAATGAACCTATAAGTAAAAGTGAATGAACCTACAGTCAAATGTTAATGAACCTGTAGGTGAAATTCAATGAACATGTAATGGACAATGAATAAAGTTGTATACATTTTTGCTTTAATAAAGAATTAATTATGATGAATGTTGTAGTACATTTTTTTTAATCCTATAATACATTAATAATATCTATATTGAATTTTTTAAAATTGAATAACTAATGAACATCAGTATTGACAATGATGAACCTACGTTATTTAATAAATGAACATACAACAAATGACTAATGAACCTGTGGATTTTAAAAATGCTGAAACAGAAATATAAAAATCTGAGTATTAAATCTGATAAAAGTATACTTGATAACTAATGAACCTTTGAGTTTAAAGTAATGAACAT
>CATIWO010364965.1:0-12998 GCA_949673435.1 Macaranga tanarius | reverse complement strand
AGAACTCGAAAGGAAATTCTTTATGTGTGCTTAATTGTGAGTGCATTAGAAAGTTTCTAATTAATTGAGAGAAACACATGAGGGAGTGTTAGAATAGGATTTTTTTAATTTCTATTTCAGATTTACATCATGGATACAAAGGAGAAGCTTACATTGGATGCAATACAAGCAATGTTACAAAAGATGTTGGCTTAAGAAGAAGATATGAGGAGTGACAACCAAAAGGTCCATGAACGATTAGAAAGGTTGGAGATAGGTACCCCTATCCGAGCAAGGGAGACCCAACGCATTCTCTTCAATGATCTAGAAGAGGAGGCAGTCGAAGAAGAATCAATGCATGCCAACAAAGGCAAGATCAAAGATGATAATTTGGGATCAATCAAGATGAAGATTCCAACTTTCCAAGGGAAGAGTGATCTGAAGGCATACTTGGAGTGGGAGAAAAAGGTTGAAAGGGTGTTTGAGTGCCATAATTATACTGAAGAGAAAAAGGTAAAATTGCCGTTGTGGAGTTCAGTAACTATGCTAGTGTGTGGTGGGATCAATTTATCTCCATTAGGTGTAAAAGTGGAGAAGGACCGATTACCTTATGGTTTGAGATGAAAATCATAATGAGGAAGAGGTTTGTACCTCAACACTATTATAGAGAGGTGTATAACATGTTATAAAGGTTGAACCAAGGCTCTAGAAGTATTGAAGAGTATTTCCAAGAGATGGAAATGGCCATGATTCGAGCTAACATTGAGGAGGATAGAGAGGCTACCATGGCACATTTTTTTTATCATGCTTGAATCATGAAATTACTAACCTTGTTGAATTGCATCATTATGTAGATTTAGAGGACATGGTACATATGGCAATCAAGGTGGAAAAGCAATTGAAGGTGAAAACTAAAACAAATTTGACTCCTACAACTACATGGAAATCGAATTGGAAGAACAAGGGAGGAGAAATAAGTTCAAGTAAGGACAAATTTGAGCCAAGTAAAAGCAAGGATGTTACTACATCAAAGACATAACCTAAGGATGACAAATCCAAAGGTAAGTCAAGTAATATTTAGTGCTTTAGATGTTTGGGATATAGGCATAAGGCTACACAATGTCCAAATGCCAAGATCTTGACCCTATGCAATAGGGAGGTGGTGAGTGAGGAAGAGGATGATGATGATGATCTAAGTGACATGCCACTATTGGAGAACACATCTGATGTGGAGGAGGAATCATCCCCACAAGGACCAATTTACACTTTGGTTACTAGGAGTGCCTTAAACATGCAAGCTAAGGAGGAAGAGGTACAATGTGAAAACATCTTTTATACTTGATGCATGATACATGATAAATTGTGTAGTATGATTATAGATGGTAGGAATTATGCTAATGTTATTAATACTACTCTAGTTGGTAAATTAGATATTAAAACAACTAGACATCTTAGACCTTATAGATTACAATGGTTGAATGAAAGTGGGAATATTAAGGTCACTAGGCAAACATTAATTACATTCTCTATTGGGCATTATTGTGATGAGGTATTATGTAATATAGTTCCTATGTAAGCTAGTCACATATTATTAGGACATCCATGGAAATATGATAGGTGAGTCATACATGATGGTTTTACTAATAAATACTCATTTAAGATGAATGGTAGGACTATCAATTTGCTACCTATGTCGCCTAAGGAAGTGTATGAAGATCAGAAAATTTTGAGTGAATGTAAGAGTGCATATGAAAAAGAAAAGGTGCACCAACAAAAGGAGAATTGTGAGAAAAGCCAAGAGAGGCATAAGAAAAGAGAGGAAAAAGGAGAGAAAATAGAGGGGATGCACAAAGAGAGTAAAAATAGTGAGATTGCGCATGCAAAAGGAGAGAATAATGTGCAAAGAGTGGTAAAAAAATAGGTAAAAGGCAATTTCTTTGCAAGAGAGGGTGAGATTAGAAAGGCTTATCTAAGCAAGCAACCTTTGATACTATTGGTATTCAAAGGTGCATGTTTAGCTTTTGATACTAACCCAATTCTCTCTTCTCTACCTAGTTCTTTTCAAGTGTTATTACAAGAATTTGAGGACTTATTTCCTAAGTCTATGCCCGATGGTTTGCCACCATTAAGAGGGATAGAACATCAAATTGATTTTCTTCCTTGAGCATAAATTCCAAACAGACCAGCCTATAGGAGTAACCCTGAAGATATAAAAGAATTACAACGTCTAGTGGATGAGTGATTGTCTAAAGGGTTGATTAGAAAAAGTATGAGCCCATGTGATGTACCCGTGCTACTAGTGCCTAACAAGGATGGAACATGGTATATGTGTGTTGACTGTTGTGCCATCAACAAAATCACTATAAAGTATCACCATCCTTATCTCGTTTAGATGATATGTTAGATAAATTACATGGTGCATGCATATTTTCTAAAATTGATTTAATGGTTGGGTATCATCAAATTAGAATGAAAATTGGTGATGAATGGAAAATTGCCTTTAAAACAAAATATGGATTATATAAGTGGTTAGTCATGCCATTTGGTTTAACTAATGCTCCTAGTACATTCATGTGTTTAATGAACTATGTTTTGAGGGATTTTATAGGTAGGTTTATTGTTATCTATTTTGATGATATACTTGTGTATAGTAAATCACTAGAGGACCATATTATGCATGTCAGATATGTTTTTAGTGTTTTATAATCACAAAAGTTGTATGCTAAGCTTGCTAAATATTCATTTTATAAGCCTAAAGTTATATTTTTAGGATATATTGTTAGTGAGCAAGGTATAGAGGCTGATCATGAGAAGGTTAAGGCTATTGAAACTTGTCCTATACCTAGGAATGTCGGGAATGTTCGTAGTTTCCATAGCTTAGCTAGTTTCTATAGACATTTTGTGCATGATTTTTTGTTTATGCACAATTTGAAATGCAATATCTGCAAGTATACGAAATCAAAATAGTAGTATATGGTGTGTACAAGTATCATATCCTATAAGGATTAAATGAGTTATCCACTAATTAAAATTATTTAAAATTTGTTTAAGGCTCAAATGAATTTAATAAAAGTTCTAATAAATTAAAATAAAATCTAAATGCTAATCTACTATTATAATAAATTCTAAATCAACAACAATAAGAGCAATTATAACATTTATTAGGATTTATCTATCAATTCATTTCCCATATAAATTTAATTATTCTTCAATGAGATGCATTTCCTTGGGTCTAATATTATATCAATTTACTCTTTTAAGTATAAATTAGTTAACCATGCATTCAATAATTTAAACACTATGGCTTAACTTTTATCCTCACTCATAATGATTTAAATCAAGCATACATATTATAAAGTAAAGTCCATCCCAAAATATGGACATAAATAATTTAAGTTATTTCTAATCATTAAATTAATTCATGTTATATTTACTTCTTCTATTAGTTTTACCATCTTTCAATGTATAACCCTAACTAAAATTATGTTTAAGTTGGCCAAACATAAACAAGCATGAATAACAATAAACATAAAATACATTCATTAGAGAAATTGGTTGACTTTCATTAATTAATAAACCATGGTTCATGACATGAAGATAAATCCTAACAATATGAAATTAATCTACATCCATAGAAATAAAACACTTTTAAGAAGATATAGTAAGAGTTACACAATTTAGAATCAAAAAGAAGAAGAAAGCACCCAAACTCTAGAATTACCCTTCCAATCTTCAAGCCTTCTTTCTCCTTTTGAATCTTTTGTTGTTCTTCTTATTTCAAATATTTTTCTATGGCTAAAAAGTGTTCTCTATTGCTCTCATTTCTAAAGATAACAATGAAGTATTTATAGGCTTGTTAAGTTAATAGAAAAAAGGTATAAATTAATCTTTGATGAAGAGTCATGTGTTTTAACATCATTAGTCAATTCAAAAGACTTTTTGGCAATCCAAACAAATTAATTAAGTCTAGATTGTTCAATAAAGCCATAGCCTTTTAAATAGCTTTCCATAGCCTCTTGAATCACTTGAATCCGAGTTTTGTAGAGAAAGTTATGGCCAAAAGAGTGCGACATGGTCTGAACAGTCATGTCGCTTCACACCCGTGCCGAGTTGTGACAGTGCACTTTTGTGCCGAGTTGTGAAAAGTGGTGTCGAGTTGTGATAGCCCCAAACACTCCAAAACTTGCCTTTTGCAACTCCTTTGACCTTAAATGACTCCTATATACCCATGTGACTTTCCTAAGCTCAAATAAACTTCAAAAACATCAATAAATCATACAAATTCATATAAATTTACTTAACAACAATGAAGATAAAAAACATCTGTGATTATGAATGAAATGCATTAAGATTAAGCTATAATGTGAGCTAAATACAAGCTAAATATGTATGAAGCATCCTAAAATTACTATGCTAATTACCACATATCAAACTCCCCCACACTTAGACTTTGCTTGCCCTCAAGAAAAACTCAAAGATCAAAGATAAAAGTTTAAACAAAAGATCAGTAGATTACTCCTTTCAATTCAGAATGATTAAGCACTAATAAGGGTCATAGCTACATTAAATCAAAGAAATGTAAGGAAATGATATTGAACATCTACTCCACAAGCCCTCAAAAGCCTAGAACAAGTACAATAATAATGTAGAAAATAAAGTAATCCCCACCAAGTATTATTGCAAATAAAATCCATCCAAGTCAAATTAAATTCCAATTTATTAATCAAACTCAAGTTCAAGGGAAACTACTAAATCATAGAGGACAAAAGAAAAACTCACATACTAATGCAATCAATCTCAAGGTATTTTTGGACAATAAAACCTTACTTGAGATATTATTAGAAATCCTCCCAAAAGAATGCAAATGAAAAGCAAACACAAATACACACGACTTACTCGGAATCCGTAACGTCATCAAGTGGCTACTAGTACTATTCATAGCCATAGTAGGCTAGAGGAATAAGATATATATGGACTTTGTTTATTTTTTTTAAGCGAGTGCATTTTACACTCCTCGCGATTTTTATAGGCTAGTGTGTTTTATACTCCTTCTCGCGATTTTTATAGGCGAGTGCGTTTTATGCTCCTTCTCGTAATTTTTTTCTTTTTCATCATCATTTCATTTTTTTTAATCCTCATCCTTTATTGATCAATTACAAGTACATATTATGGCTATAGCTTCCTCTTTTAACAAGAATATATCATTTTTCTAAAACTTAAGCTTAATTCATTAGCCCAAATTAATTAATTAAAGTGATTAAAGATTTCAAAAGCAATAAAACAAAGCAAAAATTACCATCAATCCTACATTATCTTGTCCAAATTCTTAGTAAATAAAGTAACGGAAGTGGATAATCAATCAAAATTATAAACGTCTCTAAAACTTAATATATTAATGAACCAATTTAGAATAAAATCATTCCAAATCAGAAAAGAGTATAAAATTAAGAACCAAAAGTTGTTTGAAATGATGCAACCAAGCATAGTAAACTAAAAATGCAAACCTAACATAGAAAACTAAAAATGCTAACACAAAAAAAACATAAATACAACATAAATAAAATAAGCACACAACTAAAATAGATAACCTCTCCCCCACACTTAAAATCACACATTGCCCTCAATGTGTGAATGCAAACACAATAAAGATAAGCAAAAAATATATATACATAAGTGTAGAGAAAAAGGGGTAAGAAAAGGTCCCTTCATCTTGTTATGGTAATGGTGCCCTGGAGCTAGGTCAATAAGTTGGTCTTCCTCCCCACATTGAATGATGGCCTTGCCTTTGGAAGCCTTAGAAGATGATTGAACTTTCTTCATAGTGATAAAAGTAAAGGAAAAGCAAAATATAGAAATGAAGATAGGAGGGTGTGTACAAATGCAAAAATGAAAGAGGAGTCAAACAACAAATCACCTAAAAACAATTGACACGTAAATTACCTTAAATCAAGCTAAACAAAATTAATTTTTTTGTTAATCCAATTTAATCACCGGCACCGGTGCCAAAAACTTATTTATGTATAAATTAAAATGCAACACCCACAAGTATACGAGATCAAAATAGTAGTATATGGTGCATACAAGTATCGTATCCTACAAGGATTAAATGAGTTATCCATTAATTAAAATGATTTAACATTTGTTTAAGGCTCAAATGAATTTTATAAAAGTTCTAATCAATTAAAAAAAATTTAAATGCTAATATACTACTATAATAAATTCTAAAGCAACAACAATTAGAGCAATTATAACATTTATTAGGATTTATCTATCAATTCATTTCCCATGTAAATTTAATTATTCTTTAATGAGATGCATTTCTTTGGGTCTAATATTGTATCAATTTACTCTTTTGATTATAAATTAGTTAACCATGCATTCAATAATTTAAACACTATGGCTTAACTTTTATTCTCACTCATAATGATTTAAATCAAGCATACATATTATAAAGTAAAGTCCATCCCAAAATATGGACATAAATAATTTAAGTTATTTCTAATCATTAAATTAATTTATGTTTACTTCTTCTAATAGTTTCACCATCTTTTAATGCATAACCCTAACTAAAATCATGTTTAATTTGGCCAAACATAAATAAGCATGAATAACAATAAATATAAAATACATTCATTAGAGAAATTGATTAACTTTCATTAATTAATAAACCACGGTTCATGACATGAAGATAAATCCTAGCAATATGAAATTAATCTACATCCATAGAAATAAAACACTTCTAAGAAGATATAGTAAGAGTTACACAATTTAGAATCATAAAGAAGAAGAAGTCATCCAAACTCTAGAATTACCTTTCCAATCTTCAAGCCTTCTTTCTCCTTTTGAATCTTTTGTTGTTCTTCTTATTTCTAATATTTTTCTATGGCTAAAAATTGTTATCTATTGCTCTTATTTCTAAAGATAACAATGAAGTATTTATAGGCTTAGGAAGTTAATAGACAAAAGGTACAAGTTAATCTTTGATGAAGAGTCATGTGTTTTAACATCATCATTCACTTCAAGGGAATTTTCAGCGATCTAACAAAATGAATTAAGTCTAGATGTCTTCATGAAAGTTATATCCCTTTCAACTAGCTTTCCATAGCCTCCTGAATCACTAAATCAAAGTTCTGTAGAGGAAGTTATGGTCAAAAGAGTACGACATAGTCTGAATAATCATGTCTCTTCACACCCGTGCCGAGTCATGACAGTGCACTTCTGTGCCAAGTCGTGACAGCGCCAAACACTCCAAAACTTGCCTTTTTTAACTCCTTTGACTTTAAATGACTACTATATGCCCATGTAACTTCCTTAAGCTCAAATAAACTTCAAAAACATCAACAAATCATCCAAATTCATATGAATTTACTTGACAACAATGAAGATAAAATACATTTGTAATTATGAATGAAATGCATCAAGATTAAGCTAAAATGTGAACTAAATGCAACCTAAATATGCATAAAACATTGTAAAATTACTATGCTAATTACCACATATCATTTTTCTAGCATAACTACCCTTTTAACAGTAGTAATTAAAAAGAATGTTAGATTTAGGTGGGGAAAGGAATAAGAGGATGCTTTTAGCATACTGAAATCTAAATTAATTTCTGCACCTATTCTTGTTTTGCCTAACTTTGATAAAATATTTGAGATTGAATGTGATACTTCTAGAGTGGGAATTGGAGCTATTTTATTGCAAGAGGGTAAGCCAATTGCATATTTCAGTGAGAAATTAAGTGGTGCAGTACTTAATTACCCGACATATGACAAGGAGATGTATGACTTGGTAAGGGCATTGGAAACATGGCAACATTACCTATTGTTTAAGGAGTTTGTTATCCATACCGACCATGATAGTTTGAAGCATTTGAAGGGACAAAATACGCTAAAAAAGAGACATGCTAAGTGGACTAAGTTTCTTGAGTCTTTCCTTTATGTTATCAAATACAAACAAGGTAAGAAAAACATTATGGTTGATGCATTGTCAATGAGGTACATTTTACTTAACACTTTGGATGCTAAATTACTTGGTTTTGAGCATATTAAAAAATTGTATGCACATGATCCTGATTTTAGCAATGTATATAATGCATGTGAGACAACTGCCTTTAACAAATTTTTTAGACATAATGAGTATTTGTTTCGTTTAAAGCAACTTTATGTGCCTAGATGTTCATTGCATTTGTTATTGATTAAGGAGGCATATGAGGGAGGGTTGATGGGACACTTTGGCATAGCTAAGACATTAGATGTTTTATATGAGCACTTCTTTTGGCCTAACATGAAATTTGATGTATCTAAGTATTGTGCTGATTACATTACATGTTTGCAAGCTAAGTCTAAAGTGCACCCATATGGTTTGTATACACCATTGCCTATTCCACAATTACCTTGGGTAGATATATCTATGGATTTTGTACTTGGACTACCTAGGACTAGGCGTGGTAATGATAGCATATATATGGCTGTTGATAGGTTTTCTAAAATGGCATATTTTATTCCATGTCATAAAATCGATGATGTATCACATATTGCTGATTTGTTCTTTAAGAATATAGTGCATTTGCATAGTATACCTAAAAATATTGTGAGTGATAGGGATACTAAATTTTTTTCCTACTTTTGGAAGACTTTATGGGTGAAATTAGGTAGTAAGTTGTTGTTTAGTACTGTATATCATCTGCAAACCGATTGTCAAATCAAAGTTATGAATAGGACTTTAGGACAACTTATGCATGCTATAATTAAGAAGAATGTGAAATCTTGGGATGAAATTTTACCTCATGTAGAATTTGCATATAATAGGGCTGTGCATTCATCTAAACATTATTAACCTTTTGAAATTGTGTATGGTTTTAATCCTTTAACACCATTGGATCTATCACCTTTTCCTATGAGTGAGTAAGTTAATTTAGATTGCGTTCGAAAGGCAGATTTTGTGTGCAATTTACATGAAAAGGTATGGCAAAATATTGAAAGGCAAAATTAACAAGTGACGAATCAAAGGAATAAAGGATGCAAGCAGTTGATTTTTGAGCTTGAAGATTGGGTTTGGTTGCATTTGCGCAAGGAAATGTTTCCTACTCAAAAGAAATCTAAGCTACATCCTAGAGGAGATGGGCCATTTCAAGTTATAGCAAGAGTCAATGACAATGCCTACAAATTAGATCTCCCAAATGAGTATAATGTCTCTGCAACCTTTAATGTATCTGACCTTCTTCTTTTTGATTTTGAAGGTGAAGATTCGAGGGTGAATCCTTTCAAGGAAGGAGGGAGTGATGCATATGGACATACAGACATGAGATCCAATTGAAATCCTTTGAATTATGATGGAGGACCAATCACAAGATCCCAATCTAAGAGGATGAAAGATGCTGCTAAAGAACTTATGCAAAGGAGTCTCGAGCCTATGGAACAAAAAGGAGATGATTTGGTGGAAACTAAGTTAATCAATTTGATTAGTTGTGATCCGGTCAATACACGCCCATGTGTGTTTTTGCACGGCTATGTTGAATATTTATGAATTGTCCCAAGATAGACATGGGTCCTTACATGCCCGTGTCCAAGGTAGTGTTCCAAGACATGCCCGTGCTTATTTTTAAAGCGTCATCTGCATGATACACAGTCAGATGACATACCCATATAGGAAGTCGTGTAGCTGTTGGGTTTTTGAAGAGACATTGAAACATGCCCGTGTATTAACAAGACTAGACCGTGTGCCAAACCATGTTGGAGTTTATCGATTTTGCTAAAATTCTTGGAGCTTGTACACGATCGTGTCTTGATGACCAGTTTTTGGCTAATTAGGATTTTCTTTATGTTTTCTTTACTAATTAGAATTTGTGTTTAATTAGGAATATAATTTTTTATTCCTAAAGAGTTGTTTCTTTTAGAAATAGTTTAGGTTTGGGATTAAAAGTCTATAAATACTTGTATCAAACATTGTTATTAAAAATAAGTTGATTGATATTATTCAAATTCTTAATTGAATTTTCTTGAGTTATTGAGAGAGCTATTTTTTAAATTTACTTCAAGTGTGTTGCAATTCAAACTTTGATAATTAGAGGTGCTAGTTGTTAGATAACTAGTGTTGCTAATTTTCTTTAGTTTATGCTAGATAGATATTTGGGCAACGGTTCCAATAGATTGTTACAAATCCTAGTTGTTAGATAACTAGCGGGTTGTATCATTTGAGGACTATGGCCTTGTTAATGGCTTGAGAATGAGGTGAGTATTATTTAAGGGTCCATTCTACCAAAGCTGATATCTTGGTGAGCATGTATGGCAATAGTGGTTTGGGCCTCTCGCTCATTGCATTTCGAAGTTACCACCTTCTTCTATGGCTGCTACAAAGGATATATTTGCTAGAGATTTTAAGTGTTTTCATATTAGTTTTCCTTGTGATATGTTCTTGGAGCCTTTTGAGGAGGGAACTTATGTTCACTTCTCTCAATCTCAGCTTTTGAAGGATGTTCCTGATGATCTATACCCTAGCATATCCACAGCTAGTTCGTCTACTCCTGGTGCTGCTACCATTACTACCTCTGAGGTAACTTTTCCCTCATATACTTTTATTTTTTTCTTTTATTAGTTTCTTGATTCTAACTTTTATTTACAATGAATAAGCTTGTAAGAGAGGTAGGAGTGAGTCTAGTGTTAGCTCTGGGTATACTCTGCATCATCACATCATTGATGCAATGCTTGAAGATCTTGCTAGGGAGGTGAACTTAGAGTTCTATATGCTTGACTTAGAGTATGAAACAAAGATCTTTAAGGAGTTGGCCATCTCAGAAAATCAGTTTGTATGCTATGAGCCAACGGTACCACTCGTGTAAGAAAATCTAAAACTTCACTTCATCTTGAAATTTATTGTTAGTATGTTCAAAACAATAGAATAAAAAATAACATTAATAATAATGATAACCATATAATGTTAAATAATAATGCAGGTTAAGAGATCTACTGGGAGTCATTTGATGTGAGGTCTTTATGGGGTAAAGAACTCGCATCCAGGATCGACAAAAAGACTTTGGTAAGTACTAAAGCTAAATGTATGTATGAAATACGTATAAATGTATATTATGATTATGTAATGCAACTAATTCAAAATTCTGGTTGTGACACTTTTATAGGATATTGTGGCCAAGTTGCATAGGGTAAAGGACTGTAAGGCAGAGTACAAGAGACGGATCCATGAGCTAGAAAGGCAGCTTGGCAGTTGTTGCAGTGCTCATTAGCTTACTTCATCATCTTTACTCTTCTTCCTTCTATCACACGTTTGGATGATTGCATCGCATATACTTTTATAACTTTAGTACTGTATGTTTATACTACTTTTGAACTTATTACTTTACTTGATATCTTGCTTGCATTAGCTGTGAGAACTTTATAATTTGCAATGTAAAATATGTAAGGTTATTTAATGTAACATGCTTAAGTTTACCTATTATGTAATTTCAAAAAAATAATTCATTTTTGAAAAATTTAACAACAAAACCGTGAACATAATTTAGAAATTTTAGAAAGAAAATGGTAATTTACAAGAAATATGAAAGGGTATTTTAGAAGGAAAAAGGTATGAATATGAATAAAAGAATAAAAATTAGGTACATAAGAATTTAGAGAATATACAATTTGGACCACAAGTTTTAATTTTATCCATTTGGTCCTTTGTAGAGATACGATCTGGATAAGGCTAAGATATCTCCAACTCATTATATAATCTTCATTAAGTACATACTTGTATACATCTTAGTATCATGCTCCCTATAAAAGGCAACACTTGTCAATAGCCAAGTACCAAAATCCACAACTTAACAACACATGTACATATGCTTATCTCTTGGTCCCTACATTAGTATACTTAGTTACCAACTTTTGACCACTAGTCAAATCATGTATTTCTTCCAATTTTCTACATATAACCATTCTCTACAATTGTGCCCTTGCATTCTCTACACTTGGTTCATAAAAAATGAGCATAAAAATACCAAAATTCTTTTTCAAAACTTTGTCAATTCCTTGAACTTTGATAATTAGATGCTCCTTAGGAGATACAATCTTCATAATCTCAAACACTTCATGAACATTAGGCTTGATTATGGCTTCCTCCATGGTGCACTTTCCTTTTGGGATCCAAACCTCCATGTTTTTTGCTTCAAAAAAATAAAGATATGCCCTCTTTTTAAAGAATTCTCAACCATTCTTGGTGTGAAAATAAACAAGCATGATAATCTGGCCATTTCGGATATCAATGCGGGAGGATTTTCTCTATTTTGAACCAAATTGATGTTGAGGCAAGCCTTACACCAAAATTTATAGCTCTGGTGGTTCTTGCAGAGACTTTGAATGGTTTGAATATGGTAAAAAGGGATAGGAATGCTCAATTTAGTGGAAGTGTAGTTTTATTGCAAGTAAGGATCATTTTTGGTGAATTAAAGATGAATTGCCATTTTTAGGACTTGGACAACCGATTTTTTACCCTTGATAGCTGGTCTAAAAATCTATTAAAAGGCTAAATGGCCAGTTTTCCTAAGAATGGCTAGCCGACTATTTACTATGTACTAATGGTGTTTTTATGTTTGTGTTTGATAAGTTTGGCTTACAGAGAAGTTAAAGGTGGTGTTACTGAAAGGAAACATGCTATGCAACATACTAAAGTGGAAGTGTATGCCAAAAAGGGTGAAAAACAAAAATTTTCACTTGCATAGTTCTTCATAAAATGAAGAATTCCTTGCCCAAGATCCAATTTGCAATTAACACATAGCTAAAAATAAACATAACAAGCAAACAAACACAACCACTTCGAAGAACAAGTGCAAGAACAACTCACAAACTCCAAGTGTGTGAAGTTGACTCCACTTGATTCTTTAAGCTTTGTGATGTTGATTCAACTCTTGAATCACTTGCTTTAGCCACCCAAGTGTGTGACCTCTAGCTTGAAACACCAAGCTCCACCAAGTCACCTCTCTTGCCAAGATCAATTAAGTTGCAAGCTTCCTCTCTAGTGACCCT
>CATIWO010364964.1:0-12051 GCA_949673435.1 Macaranga tanarius | reverse complement strand
AGCATGGAGAAAGACATGTACTGTATATCGAGCCCACCAAGGAACAAGAAAGGAACACATCCATGTGATCACGTGAGCAGTCTTTTGGTTAATGCTAAGCAAATGCTATTACAAAATCAATGTAATAGCACCACTAGTACTTTGACAATAACTTGCGTCCAAATCCTCCTGCTCAAAGCAATTTCTTTTATTGACAAATATTGGAATTGTAAAGCACAAGCAATATATACATACCGCCTAACCTGTCTAATATAGATAGTTTATCATCCTGTTACGGAATCAAGACATTGATTGAGATTAAGAGTTTAATCATTCACTCTACTCATAATCTCCCACAAATATTCATGAAATATGAAAATAAAAAATAATATATATATAAATATATAGGCATTTTATTTCTTTAATTTACTTTTTTTTTTTTGTGAACCACTGATATTTAGAACTCCTTGAAATCTGATTAATTTAGTTTAATTCTAATAAGATCACAACTGATGGAAATGGTTGAATTTAAATTTAATTATCATAATTAATTAAACTGGTTAAATGTGATAAATTATAAGAATAACACTAATCAATATCGATCGGATATAATTAATGTAGTACATGGATAAAGCTTATTATTATTAGGCTTAATACATACCCATGCCCCTGAACTTGCCACGATTTTTTACTTTGGCACCTCTACTTACCTTTTTGTCATTTAAACCACTCAACTTAAATACAATATTTTTAAATCACTCTCTGTACATTTTGAAACAATAGAAGCGCGTGATATTTACACGCACTGACAACATTGACAAGTAATAACTAATTAACGGTTAGTGAAAATTGTCGGTGCAAATAAGCCTAATTTCATTGCATCTCTATCAAAAATCAACTTGAACCCTAATTTCTTGTGCTTGGCTACTAAAATTGAACCCTAATTGCTAGAATACTTACAATCAAAAATCAAATAATTTACTTTCCACACTTTGAAAAGCTTTGAAAGGCAAAAGAAATTAAAGCAAGTGCATTGGATTGAAAGGCACCAGAACAATCAAAGGCAGTCACTTGAACTGCAAATCCATTGTGTTGTGATTTTCTAGAGGCCAAAAGTAGAAGGTCCGGCTACGAATGCAGTAGAGAAGTGATATAGAGAAGCAAAGGAAGGTAAGTTTAAGGTTTTTTGTAATATGACATATAGGTTATTAATACTAGGTATTTTTGTTATTTGATAGTTCAGTGAGGGTTTTTTTATGTACATGCATATAGTGGTCTCAAAGTAAACAATATTGCCTTTTGTGGTTGTTGTTTATCAATATCTGCTGTATAAAGTTAATCAATTTTTATTTCGGTCTGCTTTATTAAGAAATTTATGAATAGTTAAGTACATGTGGATGACATGAATGCATAATAGTGTGTTTATGTATTAATAGTCAAAATCATTCATTGAATTTATAAAATGGATAAGTTTTCAATATACTATCAGCATGGTGGTCAGTTTGCCTTAATGGGAGGTGAGGTAGTATACTTAGGTGGTAGTATGTTGGCTAAACGTGGGTTGGATGCTGATAGAATAGGGTATTTAGACTTGTTGGATGAAGTAGAAAATTTAGGATACAGACATACAGTGAGGTTAAAATGTCTTATAAGGTGCCAGGACTTTCACTAACTAATGATATAAGAGATATTAAGGATGACAGAGATATTAAGGATGACAGATAAGTGATGGAAATGGTGAAAATGTTGATGGATAGTGAAGGAAATGCAAGGGTTATGGAAGTATATGTATAGGGTGTGAAAAGTGTAGGTAGTGAAAATATGGTCATACAAGTGTCAGATGTGCAGGTCCCACAAGTGTCAGGTGTGCAAAATAGTAAAGAAAATACTGTTATGTCAACATTGAACCCTAGTGGCATGAATATAAATAGAAAAGAAAAGGGTAAGGCTGCATATAAAATATATGAGGTAGAAAAGGCAGCACAGACTAAACAAATCCAGAAGATAATGATGAAGAGGAGATAGAAGAAGATGGTAGCAGTGGAGAAGATAGTAACACTGATAGTGAGGTGCCTGCAGAAGAGGATGTTAAGAATGCAGAAGATGAAGGTTATGATTTGAATGAAGAAGATATTACAACAAGAAAAGAGTTAACGAAGTATAGACAAAGAAAACCAACTAGGCAGAGAGGTACAGAGACAGGCCATATTGAATAAGAAGCAGCTGGAGTTGACATTGGACATGATGATGGTACTAGAGGAAGCAATCAATATGAAGGTAAAGTTGGGGGAGATGAAAAGTACTTTGACAGTGATGATGTAGGTAGTGACATCAGTACTGGTGAATAATTAGGGGAGGATGAGCTGCCTGAAAGAAGACATAACATTAGAATTCAATATGACCCCACTAGTCATATACCTTTGTAGGAAATAGGGTTAGTGTTAAAAAAATATTGTTCAATTCAGGGAGGCCTTTATAAAATATACTATTCTAAAGGGGGTAGATTTAAAATTGAAAGTTAATGAAGCATGTAGGGTTAGGGCAAAATGCAAGGCAGATGGATGCCAATGGTTTATTAATGGGAGCATTGATGGGAATACAAAGGATTTCATAGTTAAGACTTACAATCCTGTGCACAACTGTTATAGAACAAACAAGAATAAGTTGTGCACATCAAAGTTCATTACAAATTATTACAAGGAGAGAATCATATCATAACCAGGAATCAAGTTGTGGCAATTGAAAGATCTTTATAGAAAGCAATTGAAGGTCAGAGTTGGACCAACAATTTGTAAAAGGGCCAAATTTCTTATGATTTCTCAGTTCATGGGTGATTACACTGAGGAGTACAATAAATTATAGTGGTATGTGGATGAAGTTTTGGCATCAAATCCAGAAAGCACTTTATTTTGTAAGGACAGATAACAGCCAGGCAGGAAGGGTAATTTTTGACAGGTTTTATATATGTGTAGCTGCATTAAAACAGGGATTTATTGAAGGATGTAGGAAAGTTATTAGCCTATATGGCTACTTTTTGAAGAGGGTCTATAGGGGGCAACTCCTTTCTGCTGTTGCAAAAGATGGCAATGGACAGATGTATTATGTTGTTTGGGCTGTAATTCATGATGAATGTAAGGACACTTGGAGTTGGTTCCTAAAGGTACTAAGAGATGATCTACAAATGGGAAGTAAAGAAGGTTGGGTGCTTATGATTGATATACAGAAGGTAATTTACTGAAATTACTTTTATTATTTCACTTTATGTTATATAGTATGACTTTGCTAATTGGTCAATTGTTTCTAATTTCATGATAGGGTTTGGTACCTGTTATAGAAGAAGAGTTACTTGATGCAGAGCACAGAATGTGTGCTAGGCATATATGGTCCAATTGGGCTAAGAAGTATAGAGGCAAATAAATAAGAAAGAGATTTTGGATGTGTGCTAGAAGTAGTTTTGAGGTGGAACTGAAGGACAACTTACAAGAATTGAGCAAATTATGAAAGGGTATTATAGAGGAGCTGCTGTATAGGTAAGGGTTTATCAAGGTACTCAGACCAAATATGATTATGTGGAGAATAATATGTGTGACACTTTCAATGCCTGGATTTTAGTTGCTAGGCATAAGTCTATAATTACAATACTGAATGAGATTAGAATAAAATTAATGCAAATGATCCAAGTTATGAGAGATTTTATAAACACATGAATTTGTGATATTGCTCCTATAGCTATGACTAGGTATGAAAAAAATAAGGACCATTCAATGGAGTGTGACATTTTATGGAATGCAAATGCAGGTTTTGAGGTACAAGATGGTCCCTATGGACACACTGTGGATATCAAAAAATAGACTTACACCTGTAGGTCTTGGCAATTGAAGGGCATCCCCTGTGCACATGCCATTTGTGCACTGCAACATAGAAAACTGGAGCTAATGGACTACATTTCCAAATGGTATCACAAGGACACATACTTGAAGACATACTCTCACTACGTTCAGCCTGTGCTTGGCATGAGGATATGGCAGCTTAAGGACCATCCTATAATTGAACCACCATTATTCAAAGTTCTGCCAGGGAGACCAAAGAGAAACATAATGAAGCCAGAGGATGAACTAAAAAAAGTTACAAAATTCCCAAGAAAAGGAGCAAAGATGACATGTAGTTTGTGTAAACAACATGGTCATAACAAAAAAGGATGTCTAGATAAGCATGTGCTTGCCAACTTGGTAACATTTATGCATTTGATTTTTTTTTTTGCTTTTGCATATTTACAAATCAGAACTAACATATTATTGACTACTATATTTCACAGGGAAATGTTACTACTAAATTGGTAACTGGTCATAGAAATGTTAATGCAAACTTAGGAGAAGCTTAGGTTTGCTGACTTATTGTGTTGCATTTAATTTGTCAAATTTAATGTGAAGTTAATGAGAAAGATTTATTGGTTATATTCATAGATATATTAGTACTAGATATATTGGTATCAGATTTTAATGTCAAGTTGATGTATCAATTTTTATGTGCATTTCTATCTCAGGTTTCCTAAAGTTCAAATGTTGTTGAAAGTTCTTGAATGTCGAAGGGAAGCCATGGTTCTGCTGGAACAATTAGGGGCAGCAAAGGTGGTACAGGCACTAAGAGGGCTGCACCTGTAAATGCCTCTTCATTCAAAAAGAAAGGCAAGTTTGAAGGGTGTGGTTTGCACACTAAGCTACAAACTGGCATAACAATTGAAAGGGTAAGATATTATTTTCATTGTTAACTGGCATCAATTTGGTTGGCAGTGTTTATAGGTTGTATTTGGTTTTGATATATTATTAATTTTATGAACTGCAGCATGGACTGAAAACCTCCCAAGTTATTGACTATGGGAACTTAAAAAAGGCAAGGGAAACAACTGATGATGTTGGATTTCATCCACCTAGGTTAAAATTCAAAGGCAATGATGCAATAACAACGAGGCAACTCCAAGAAACTAGGGCCAAGTTGAAGATTCAAAAAAGAAATGCAATTCAATCTCAATCTGTAATTGAAACTGGACAGACTTTTTTAGTAAGCCAAAACTCAGTTACAACAATATCAGCTACTTTAACAGGATGCAGTTTGAGTCAACTTACACCTGCAGATAGGAAAGGCAAAGGGAAGATGAGGATATAATTGATAGATATTTTGACTGTTAGGATTGCCATATTTTATAATAGACTGCTATTAGATGTTCAATTGTTGAACTCCATATACTATTTTGTGCTTGTCACTGATTCAGCATGTGGTTAAGAATTCATATTTAGTGTTCAACTATTATTTTATGTGCTAGGCATATTGTTCAACTTTTTTTTACAGAAATTACTTTAATGTAATTTGCTAGATTATCTTTATAAATCTTATTGTTGTTTTAAGAGCACTGATTGAGCTTTTTTAATTGTACTACTTAAAAATATTTTTGCGTTTCTATTCAATTCAACATGTTTTAGATTTTGTAAAACAACTTACACATGTTGAAGGGCATCACATTTTTCATTTAATTGAAAACATCTGCATTACAGAGAGGATCAATTCCACAAGCTTGCATTTCATCTAAAAACATATCAACATAAACTATAAACAACTGAAATCTACTTAACTATGAATATTCATTTCAACACAACTTATCTAACTTAAACTCTATTACATATTATGCAAATGAGCACAGTGACACTTAATAAAGCAACCATCCATATCAGTTTAGTAGATTTAGTTATTTCTTTATCCCTTTCATTTTCAGCCTCTCTTGCTCTGTTTATCAACCTTGTAAATGCACGCTTCAAGTGATCAGGAACAGGTGGATCGTACCATTGAAAATATCCACATACATTATGCCTTCCCACCTGCAAATTACAATGAAATGTTTTCACTGAATTGCAAAATCACAACTCTAACTCACTTAATAACGACCAAAATCACAACTTACACCAAATCGAGGACATCCAAAAAACTGTCTCTCTGGATTTGTGTTAGTGAGGGACATTTTCAAAATAGCAGTTTCATTGCAATCACAAATTGGCATGACATATTCATTATGAATTGAAAAATTACTTTGCGATTGCCTTTGTGATGCCATTCCCACTTGACCCTAACCCAAATCAAAAAACTAAATGCAACAGCAACGAAAAATAAAGGAAGCCGATGTTTGAAGATGAAGACAAAGGAGAAGAGAAAGGAAAGCAAGAAGAGGAGCTTCAAAAATGCCGATGGAGAGATGCATATGACTTGAAAATAGTCGTTCCTCATTAACACCAATGTTAAAATATTCATTAACGCGCTTACTGGTGATTACCTACACGTTTCATGCCACATGAGCAGAGAGTGGTTTAAAAATGTTGTATTTGGTGAGTTGAGTGGCTTAAATGGCAAAAGGGTAAGTAGAGGTACCAAAGTAAAAAATCATGGCAAGTTCGGGGGCCTGAGTATGTATTAAGCCTTATTATTATTATTATTATTATTACTCTTGACATGCTCTAAACATGTAGCATGGCTTCTTAATTGCATGTCATGTGCTCATTTGTAAATATCATCACACACTTTGGTTAGTATATTGCAAGTGCCAATAAATATATAGTATATTGAAATCTTTCATTTTTCAAATGTTGAATAAAGTAACATAATCTATAATCAAATTTGTATTGCATATTATTTCCTTTTTTTTAACTGGAACTTACTCATTACAAATAGACAGAGGTGTGGTTAAAGGTAAAATATGCTAAAAAAAATAATTTGGAGATTTCCATTTGGGATTTTAAAAATTAAAATAGCTAAATTTTTGAAAATTTTAATTAATTTATTTTAAACTAAAATATCTTAATTATTTGAAACAATAATAGAATTGAATCAAATTGAATAATTTTAAATTCGGTTGGTCATTTCTAACTCTCTAAAATTGATATTGCAGGGCAATACTCTAAATTTGCATGTCAAAATTAAGTAAACTGAAAGAAATGTACATTTGACAGCGGAGGAAAAGAAAAAAGAGGGGAACGAGTGAAGCAACTAAAATTCCACAGGAAACTGCCGAACTCACATCACAGCTGTTCATCTTCTTCTTATTATTATTATTACTATTAATTTAACCATCACAAAAACAAAAGAATCCAAAAAAAAACAGACTCGCAGACTGTATCTCTCTGTGTAGTGTCTAAGTGTCAAAAGAATTAGTATAAGTCTCCTCTTTTTCAACCACATCCGTGTCAGGATCTCACTTTTTTACACACTCACTCACTCATGTCATACACACGAAAAAATTATAATTCCATGCACCCCAACCCCAACCCCAACCCCAACCCCAACCCAACACAAACAAACAAACACACAAAAGAAGCCATTATGTCTCCATCACTCATTACCATATCCATCTCCTCCTCAAGCAACCTCTTCTTCTCCTCCACCACCATCTTTTATGTATGGACATATATATCTCTTAATTAATTAATTATCTAACATTCTTTATCTCTTCCTATTTTTAGGCTTAATTACTTAATTGCCGCCAGCTGTTGAAATAATCTTTTACTACTGCAACTGCTAAATCATATCATGACTCGGCTTTTCCGATCCAAATCTTCCGGACTCGTTGGACTCGGACTCACCGACTTCAACTGCGTTCCTCCTCCCGCTTTATTTTCCCGCCAAAACGACGTTCACCACGAACACGACGATGAAGAAGAGGAAGAGGAAGAGGAGGAGGAGGAGGAGTATGATGAAGAGGATGAATATAATGGAGCGTTGAGGAATGGGATATCGACGCCGTTTATTAGTCCCGGGAGGAGATTTGGAGGAAGAGGAGGGCGTAATAGTAATAGTAGTAGTGGTGGCAGTAGAAATCAGTTTGGGCCTATTGTGGATATATTGGTGACGGCATTGAGGAAGTCTATGGTGACGTGCAGCGTAGAGAGGGAGGATGTTGGTTCTTCTTCTTCTTCTTCTTCAATGGATATTAGTTGGCCTACTGAGGTTAAGCATGTCTCTCACGTCACTTTTGATAGCTTTAATGGCTTTCTTGGTTTGCCTACTGAATTTGAACCTGACCTTCCCAGGAAGGTCCCTAGCGCCAGGTTCATTTCTTTCTTTATATCCTTTTTAATTAGGCTGTTATACTTATATCATATCATGTGCATGCAGGCTCTCTGTTTCTATTTCTGTTTAAAGATGTCGCCTTTTTGGTTTATTTATTGTTAGTAATAAATTACCAAATTAAATGTGTTTTTTTATTTCTTGAAATATACAGAGTTAGGACTGCTCTTGAATTTTGAAATTAGATCTGAATTGCTCCATCTATGACCGTAGCTTCATTTTTTTTTTTTTTTGGTGATGAGGATTGATGAGTAAATGCAGCAATTGCAATCAATTTTAACCATTTGAGCAAATAATTGTCTGGTTTTGTTGTTTTTGCTTGAGTTCTTCAAATTCTCACACTTAATCGGCATTACAGAACAAAAGCTATCAACAGATGTGCAAAGGCACACCGTTATACCACATTTTGTTTGATGTTCGCTTGTTCTTTGTGGGTTAGATTTGAATTTATCATGGGTCATGGATGCATGTTGTTTATACTGGATGCCCTGTATTTCTGGTTTATTGATGGTGTCTTGTAGCAGTGGTCATGTCTAATGTTTTCCTCGCATTGTTCTTTCAATCCTGATTCTGGGTTATTCAAATAATTTTTTTGTTTGACATACATGATTGATAATTTCCTTATTTTTCAGTGCAAATGTATTTGGAGTTTCTGCAAAGTCAATGCAATGTACTTATGATGACCGAGGGAACAGTGTGCCAACTATTCTTCTTATGATGCAAAAGCGATTGTATGTTGAAGGAGGACTTAAGGTACTTTTATTATATGCCTAGTTTTGAATGATTGACTAATTTAGTTCAAATACACTCTGTTTGTCTTTTCAAAATTAAAGCTTTTTTTTTTATCATATTTGCTTGGCTTGTCGAAGGCAGAAGGAATATTTCGAATAAATGCTGAGAATAGCCAAGAGGAGCATGTCAGAGACCAGCTAAATAAAGGTGTAGTGCCGCGTGGAATAGATGTTCATTGTTTGGCAGGTTTAATAAAGGTATAAATATGAAATGTTAACATGGATGCACAATTTGATTGGTAGGATGGACTTTTTCTTCTTTCACGTGGATTTTATATTTTTTTTCCCCTTTTCTGGACTGATGGGTGGATCTTACTGATGATCCTTAGGCATGGTTTAGAGAACTACCTTCTGGGGTACTTGATTCTCTTACCCCAGAACAGGTGATGCACTGCAACACAGAAGACGACTGCACCCAGCTTGTGAAGTTACTACCTTCAACAGAAGCTGCTCTTCTTGATTGGGCAATCAATTTGATGGCAGATGTCGTGGAGCATGAACAATACAACAAGATGAATGCCCGGAATGTTGCTATGGTCTTTGCCCCCAACATGACCCAGGTTTGTTAAGCTTGATTTATTGGTAGACACAGATGTCCTTACTTGTTTCCTATATGATGGTTAGCCTCAAATTGAAAGATTATGTTATTTGAGGGCAGCAGAATATTCAAGATTATGATCCATGGACTATTAATAGCTGAAGAACAATTCTTCTTGAATAGACTTTCCAAATAGTACTGAAAGATTTATAAGTTTAACAATTCTGACATCTGTGGTTATATCTAACAAGAAGGAATTATTTTTGCAAATGCCATCTTATTCCACTTGTTAACTACGAGCTTACCTCTATATTTATAGATGGCTGATCCATTGACTGCATTAATTCATGCTGTCCAAGTAATGAACTTGCTGAAGACAGTGATCTTAAAGAACCTTCGCGAAAGAGAGGAGTCAACTGCCAAGGCCAGGTTGCTCTCTACATGCCTAGATTTCCCAAGAGACAAGAGTGAGTCATTTGAATCAAACTTGAACAACAAATCTTATGGAAAATCTCTAGACAGTTGCACGCCTCATATAGACATTAGCAGTGAATTCTTGACGTCTGCTACTATGAATCGACTAGAAGCCAATTCCAAAAAGAAATATTCAAGCTTTCAGAAGAATAATGATGGAGAAGAGGAATTTGAGTCCATTTCAGGTAGCAGCCCTCCTTCTTCATGTGAAATGGGATCCTTAGAACACGGATGTAAAGGCGGGTATGAAAATGGGGATTGGCTAAGTTTGAGAAAAGGAGTTAGGAGGTTATGCAGACACCCTGTATTTCAGTTGAGTAAGCCAGCTAATAAGAAGACTGTCATGGGATCGTAAATAATAGAGGGGGTGGTGAAGTTTGGCCATGATCGTTCTAGGTGGCTCCTGACTTGTACCTTTTATATATTTTGTGAGTTGATGGGTGCTTTGTGTAAACATAGTATTAGTAACAGATTTCTCAATGTTTGCTTAGTTCTCTAGTCAAGAAAAGGACGAGGGGGAGGAGGATCTAATTTGTTTCGAGGCCTTAACTGAAACACTTGTTGAATAGACAATAAGCCCTTGATGGTGGATCCTCACCTTGTATGATTTGTGATATAAATTTTGTGTCCCGTTCATGACAATGTTGGGGTTGAAAGAAAATTTTGCCAGTTTGAGGCATGAAAACAAACCTTCAAAATTCAGCGAGGCCATTGCGATTGTGGCATTATGTTGTTAGTAGTGTTGCTGGAAATTGATCACTATCTTCCGACCCAAACAAGCTCTATTCATCAAACTGTTGAATTTGATGCAAGATCATTGGGCTGCATATTTGTCTTCAATACGAATGTTGTTGTTGTCACGCGCATACGATATGGGCTTCAAAAGTTTCGAACATCAAAAGGGCTCTCTAATTGACCTTGGATTTTGTTTTGGATTATCAAAAATCTGACATTTCCAAAAGACAATGTTGGGTTTCTGTCGTCCCCATATTTCAGGGGGAAAAAATATTCTAAAAGAATATTTAACTTCAATTCACACTTTTCACTTAAGATTTGTTGCAAAGTGCATAAATTAACTCTAGTTTAAACATGACTATGTAGTTTAAGTTTTTTGATGCATAATACAATTATGTAATAACAAAATACAATTCCAATATTTTTTCTCCAAATAATATGATCAGATTTCTTTAAATCCCCTTTTCATTAGCATAAGATTCAGAATTCATAGTTGGCATTTAATTAACGTGACAAGTTGGTTATATAATATATTCAATTAATTATTGTGACAAGTTGGTTATATATAGTTAATTAGGTCCTGTCAGTGTCATCCTCGGTGAAATACAATACAACCCTAATCAACCAGTATTATAATAAGAATTAAGAATCCAGCGGCTAGGGGTGAGCAAGACCTGTCCAGTCAGAAAAAACTGTCTAAAACCGAATCAAAATTTTCGATTCGGTTTTTATTTTTTTCACAACAAATTTTTCAGGTGAATTTGACCCGATCGAAAACCAAATTGATGTTATATATATATAAATAATGCTAAAATATATCAGATATTTAGTTGTAGTAAACTGATGAGCATGTTGATTTTCCTTGATTATGTTATGAGTTCAAATTATGAATGGCAACGGGGCGAATCAGGATATCCTTGTCCCCGCTCCGTGACTTGTATATTTTTTTCTGATTCCGCCCCATAACCCGCCGAGGTATGAAAATCATCTCTCATCCCGCCCCCATTGAAAAACTAATATACCCGTCTCCGCCCCGTTACGTTAAATCATTATTAATTTTTTTGGTTTGATTTGTATTCTATTATAATTCAAGAAATAACATAAATAATATATAAAAATTTCAACAAGCATAAATATAATTCAAGACATTATAAAAATACATATATATACTATTAACAAGTTCATAACAAAATACAATTAATATAATCCACGATATTTTTACAACTATTTTTGATCCAAAATATACAATTCATAATACTATAATTTCATTATTTCTGCAACTAAAAAATATATATAATGTATAAATATAATTTAACTATAAATAATTAATATAAAATATAAGTGTGTATATATATATATAATGTATAAATATAAGTTTACTACAAATATGTAATATAAAATTAGTGTATATATATATATATCGGGTTG
>CATIWO010364933.1:0-10101 GCA_949673435.1 Macaranga tanarius | reverse complement strand
TGTTAGGTTGCTAGATCTAATTCATTGGTTGTTGTTGTGCTTAATGTCATTTTAGGACTGGCCAACCTAAGATTGAATTTACACTATGGGCTTAATCGAGAGATAGGTTCTGTAGGATATGACAATAACCTGTTAATTACTTATTGGAATGGAGGTTTTTCTTGTATCACTTTTTTATTTAATTATTATAATGTTCAGAATAATTTTCATTTATTGTTTATTTTCTTTTCTCTTTAACATGAGTAGTTAGATCTTTTTTAGGGTTCTTATTCTAAATTGACCATGTGCTTATTGTGATTATGTTAGGTTGCTAGATCTAATTCATTGGTTGTTGTTGTGCTTAATGTCATTTTAGGAATGGCCAACCTAAGATTGAATTTACACTATGGGCTTAATCGAGAGGTAGGTTCTGTAGGATATGACAATAACCTGTTAATTACTTATTTAGTTGTGAGACACTTAAGTGGATTAATATTGATTAAAGGTTGTGCATTAAAATTGGAATTAAAAGGCATTAGGTTGGTGAGAGCTGGTGAACTTAGTATTAATTAATCTTTAATTAATTATAGGTTTATCTGAGAGGAAAATCTATAGTTTCTAAGATCCCTTCGAAATGAGTTAGAACTAGTGTAGACCTAGTTAGTAAATCAATAATTTGAAATGGTCTAATTGAGAATAAGAACCCTAGTTTTTAATATTTGTTTAAAATTGAATTTTTCTCTATTTTAATTTAGTGTTAGTCTTTAAAGAATCCAAACTCTATTTCATCATCTAAATAATCAAACATTGTGAGTATTGCAGTATTTAACCTACAATCCCTGTGGGATGATATCTTTATTTACTACTTGATACGATTCTGTACGCTTGCGGATTTGTACACATCACTAGATTATCGTGATAAGGTCATAATGAAAGATCCCGATGATGTCATTACATATAAAAAATCAGTTGAACGCTTGAGAGTGCACATATTCCTTAATGGACTCGATGCAGAATTTCAATAACTCATAGGAGAAATTCTCAGGAAGGATCTGGCACTGGACTTTGAAGAAACATATGCGTATGTGCGGTGTGATGCTATGCGCAAAACAATAGTCAATGGAGAACTTGATCATCATGAGTCATCTGCCATGATAACTCATCGAAACAAACCTCGACAAGGACATAATAATCAAAAGTAGATTATTGATCAACATCAGTCCTCTGAAAAGCAGAATACCAACTATGAAATTGAAACATCAAAATCAGAACGCATGTGTACGCATTGTGGTGGAACTGGACATACCAAGTCAAGGTGTTATGAACTGATTGGGTATCCAGAATGGTGGGATCCTACTAAAGCACCCAAACGAAAATCAAAAGCAAAGAATTAAGCTTTTGTTGCTGTGGCTGAATCTTCTAACAATCCTGAGGAATCTTCATCCTTTATTGCTGCTTCAGGTAATATTGGTAAAGCTCTTAATATCTCTACACCTAAAAGTAATAGTGCTTGGATAATTGATTCCGGTGCTACAGATCATATGACTTTTGACACTAATCATATTTTGTCTATGAAATCATCCAAACAAATTGTAGTGTCCACATCCAATGGTACTCCTTCTCTTGTGATAGGAGAAGGTTCCATTACTCTTACAAACAATTTGAATTTGGAATCAGTTCTTATTGTTCCCTCCCTTAACTATAACCTATTGTCTGTTGCTCAAATAACATGTGCTTTACATTGTATTATGATTTTTTGGCCTAACTTTTATGTTTTTAAGGACATCCGGACTCGGAAGACAATTGGTTATGGTACTAGAAAGGAAAAACTCTATTATCTTGATTTAACTACAGCAAGTTCGGATCAACTATCTCAAGCATTCTCAATTGAAGAATCTGGCAATACACAATATTCTAAAATTTGGTTGTGGCATAGATGGTTAGGCCATGCTTTTTTTGGATATTTAAAAAAATTATTTCCAAATATGTTTTCTCAATTGACTGGTTCTAATTTTAAGTGTGATATTTGTGAAATGGCTAAGAGCCACCGTGTCTCTTTTCCACTTAGTATGAATAAAAGTCCAATACCTTTTATGATTGTTCATTCAGATGTATGGGGACTTGCAAAGGTTTCATCTTTAAATGGTGCACGCTGGTTTGTTTCATTCATTGGTGATCACACACGTATGACTTGGGTCTGTTTGATGAAATCAAAAAATGAAGTTAGTTCTTTGTTTCAAAAATTTCATAAAATGGTTGCAACTCAATTTCAATCTCACATATGAGTTCTTCGCACTGATAATGGTGGAGAATTTGTTAATCAATATTTGAAAAAATATCTCAATTTACATGGCATTGCTCATCAGACAACTTGCCTCTATTCCCCTCAACAAAATAGGGTTGCGGAGCGCAAGAATTGTCACCTCCTTGAAGTTGTACGTGCATCATTATTTGGTGCTCACATGCCTAAGAGTTACTGGGGTGAAGCTGTCACGGCTGCAACCTATCTCATTAACTGGGTTCCATAAAGTTCATTACAAATTCAGACTCCTCTTCATGTGCTTCATAAGACTATAAGTGTTCCCACTATACCGAATTTGCAACCTAGAGTATTTGGGTATGTAGCCTTTGTACATCTTCATAAATCTTTGAGACATAAATTAGAACCTCGGGCTATTCGGTGTGTGTTTGTCGGCTATGGTTTATACCAGAAAGGCTATAGGTGTTATCATCCTCCATCTCGCAAGATGTATGTTACACTTGATGTTATTTTTCATGAGAATGAAATGTATTATACTATCCTTGCGTCTTCACTTCAGGGGGAGAGTATAGGAGAATTGCAAACTCTTGACTGTTCAGAAGATTTTACAAGTGATAGTTATTGGGAGAATTGGGAAACTCAAAATGAGGTAGTTAATCACACTTTAGATGATAAAAATCCAATGGAAGTAGTAACACCAGCATCCTCATCACCTGAAGCATCTTCCGAAGTAACAGATTTCTCTCCGCAATCTGTACCATTTAACCAATTATCTCTCCAACCTGAATCAATCTCTGAAACTCAGGTACATTCTGAACCTCAGCCTTATTTCAAAGTGTTACCTGATCGAGTTACTAGAGGAATACCCAAATTAAATTATGAACCTACTCTTACCTCTAGAGCTGAATATCCCATGAATAATTTTGTGTCCTATCATAGGTTGTCAAAGGAATGTGAATCTTTTGTAAATCAATTATCTGTAGTATTTATTCCTAATAGTGTGCAGGAGGCTTTAAGAGATCCTAGGTGGAAGGAAGTAATGAATGAAGAAATGAACTCTCTTCAAAATAATTCTACATGGGAAGTTATTGATTTACCTGAAGGGAAGACACCTGTAGGATGTATATGGGTATTCACTATTAAATACAAAGCTGATGGAACTGTCGAAAGGTTAAAGGCTAGACTTATTGCCAAAGGGTATACTCAAACTTATGGAGTTGATTACATGGAAACATTTGCTCCTGTTGCAAAAATCAACACTGTTCGTGTTCTATTATCTCTAGCTGTGAATCTTGATTGGCCACTACACCAATTTGATGTAAAAAATGCATTTCTGCATGGAGATCTCCAAGAATAAGTATATATGGAATTGCCCCCTAGATGTAAAATGCAAGTTGAGGGAAGTCAACATATTTGCAAATTGAAAAAATCCTTGTACGGCTTGAAGCAATCTCCTAGAGCATGGTTTGGAAGATTTACTAACTCTATGAAGGTTTTTGAATATCAATAAAGTAATGCAGATCATACCCTTTTCCTGAAATATAATAAAGGAAAAATCACCGCTCTTATTGTGTATGTTGATGATATGATAGTAACAGGAAATGATCCAGAAAAGAAGGTTGCATTACAAAATCATCTTGCTCAAGAATTTGAGATGAAAGATTTGGGTTCGTTGAAGTATTTCATAGGAATTGAAGTGTCAAGATCAAAGAAAGGTATTTTCTTATCTCAGCGAAAATATACCTTAGATTTATTAAATGAAATTGGGATGTCTGCTTGTAGTCCAACTAGCACTCATATGGAAGAAAATTTGAAGTTGAGCATGGATCCAAATCAAGTTCCAGCTAACAAGGAACGTTATTAGAGATTAGTAGGCAGATTAATGTATCTTGGACACACTCGACCAGATTTAGCTTATGCGTTAAGTATTGTCAGTCAGTTCATGCATTCTCCAAAGGAAGAACATATGAATGTTGTCACCCGCATTTTTGCGGCACTTAAAGTCATCTCCTGGAAAGGGTATTACGTTTACAAAAGGAAATAACTTGGATATTAGAGGGTATACGGATGCTGACTGGGCTGGATCAATTGATGATAGGCGTTCTACATCTGGTTATTTTACATTTGTGGGTGAAAATATAGTTACATGGCGAAGCAATAAACATGATATTGTAGCTAGATCAAGTGCTGAGGCTGAATATAGAGGGATGGCCAAAGGAATATGTGAATTACTATGGATCAGGAATTTAATGCAATGTTTACATATTCAACAAGTCATTCCCATGAAGTTATATTGTGATAATAAGGCAGCCTTTGATATTGCACATAATCATGTTCAACATGATCGAACTAAGCATGTTGAAGTTGATAGACACTTTATCAAGAAAAAGCTGGAAGAAAAAATCATTGAGATTCCTCATGTCCGGTCAGAAGATCAACTCGCAAATGTACTAACCAAAGCAGTATCCATCTGAGTTTTTAATAGGTGTCTGGACAAGTTGGGCATGTGCGACATATATGCACCAACTTGAGAGGGAGTGTTACGAAATCATTGTAATTCATCTCCTATTTTTTCTCTCTTCTATTTCTTATTGTATACGTTATTAGTTGTACATAATAGACTAGAATATTTGTAATCTTTTTTATTCCTGTATTTTCTTTTCTTTTCTAGATTAGTTCCCATTCTTTAGGATCAAGTATGTATAATGTAAACTATTTAAACCTCATTAGTTGGAATAGAAATTATACAGAGGAATATTTTCTCTAAACACTTTATTCTCTGTACCATTATTTTCTATTTTTTTATTTTTAAAATATATTAACTTATAACAATTAATAAACTAAATATTTTTCTTACCGTTCCAACGATACTGGATTGGGTATGTAACCGTTAAAAAGATTAGGGTGAAAAGGAGGTGGAGTCCCAGCATGTAAAAGCTAAAATGTTTGATTGAGATGAGAGCAAAACGACATCAAAAGCAAGTGTTTGAGGGCCCACGTGTCACGTTCTACGCAGCTGAATCGTCGGCCGTTTTGGGAAAAGGGTCCCACTGTGGTGTAGTACCCCGCGTTCCTGTACGCATCAACGTTCTAATTGGCTTTTTATCTTTGGTTTTTCTTTTTGTTTTGACACAAATGCCCCTCCGCCGTAAGAAGGCTTTGCTTAACTATGAGGTTACGCTTACGCGTTTTCACTTTTCCTAAAATTTACACTTTTGACAAATAAAAAAATAATTAATAAATAAATAATGCCAAAAGCAAACAATTTCTCCCTTCTCTTTATTATGTATTCTGTTAGGAATGATGTAACAATAATAATTATATTAATAATTATTGACATATTTTTCTGGTCAATGGCACCTTTTTTTGAATAATACTTTAAAAACACTACTACTATAAATTTGTTTATATATATTTTCTTAAAATAATTTTTTAATGACACCTGATTTTTTCACTCATCCAACAAAAAACATATATATTTTAATATATAAATATAAAAATAGTAATTAAATAGTATAAAATAAATTACTCAAATGGTAATAAATTTTTCTAATAAGTTTCAATTGAATTAATGCTGTTATTACAATTTTAATTCAGTTTAATAATGCGCTACATAAAAAAAATAACAACAAAAAATTTCATTTTACTAAATAATTCTACAAAAAAAAAATAACTACAAAATGAATCAATTATGCATCCATAAAATGATTTTAAACAAATGCTATAAAGAAGATATCAACGGTTCCTTCAATATATATATACGAAGTATTTTAACTTGAATAATAAAATATTTGGTTTTAAGGATATGAGAATTACTACCCACAATATTCCTTTTTTATTTTCAAGTATTTTTTTATATTTATTAACCCCCCTTCAATCATTTGAGTGAGTTTAGGTGGTTTGTCTATTATTTACAACCACTTAAAGTTTATAAATTATAAATATTGTAGTCAAAGGCACCCTTAACCAAACTAGTATTTTAGACTATCATTTTAACGAATTAGCTAAAATGTTATCAATTTATATGTTCAAATTAAATATTTAATAATTTTCCTTAACAACTATGGAAAAATTATTTACTAAATTGCTCTCTTAATTTCCAATTAGTAAATTGTGGTGATTTTAAAAACTATTCAAAATTATTTCACAATTGTATTTTTTTAATAACAGAAAATGAATTTAATTACTTAAATTTAAAATAAATGTCATTTTCTTATTTTTTTTATGCATAAATATTCTCTTAGCATTAAGTTATAGTAACTAAAAAAAAGGTATTTGGTTGTTTTGATGTATAAATCCAAACGAACCAAAAAAAAGGGAAGTGGATAATACGGCGGGAGCGTGTGGGACCGACAAGCCACGTAAGATACTGTAGACAAATGCCAGCCGGCAGTGCCAGCTGTACAGCTCAAAGAGGACACGTGTTTACAAGAAAATAGAGGAAATTATGTCATAATCAGCTTCCTAATGCAGCTGTTAGCAACTTTGCTTCTCAGCCCTACGTTTCTTTCTTTGACTTGCCAATTTCTCTTCATTAAAAAATGACCATTGCCACTATCTTTTTTATTTATTCAATTTTGACAATTTTTCCCACAACAATTTATTTTTCGTAGCCATCAATGTGGAGTGCATTCACATATTTATTTTATAAAAAATTTTAATTTTTACTTATTAATATTAATAAATTTCTTTATTATTACAATAAAAATATAAACATATGTGTTGTTTATCTTATATAACTCATACACGCTATTAAAATTTTAATGAATAAAAAAATTTAGAGCTATATTTTATTAATATTATAACATAATGTTGTTATTTTAAGAGATAATTAACCCTCAAATAAATAATTTTAATAATATAATATATTTTTATATTTATTCAATAAACAATTATTGTAATTGATATTTAAGAGATCATCTTTAAGATACATTTGAATGTTAGCATGTATTCTCCCATCAGTCAAATACAACCTAAATATTTTTAAAGCTATTTTAAAAATTAATGAAAATTTTAAATGATAAGATTCAATGTTAAACCCACGTAAATAACTTAGAATTGATAATTTTTTTAAATAATCATACTCATTATATCATTTGTGATCAATAACCTACGTACGTATAGTCTCTTTAATTTTTAATAAATCATGTTAAATAGTTGTAGAAAGATTTTTTATTACATTTGTAGTTATATTCGTATCGAATTAAATTAGTTAAAATTTAATAAGTTCTGAATACTAATAATTAGGTACGCCAATGATTTGTCTTCTTCATCAACTCAACGCGTTATGAATTACTCTATATGTAGTTTTTTTTTTTTTTTTTTATGTTATAATATTTTTTATGTATAATAAAAATACACATAAATTACTAAAAAAATATAATGTATTTTTAAAATCGCCTTAAAAGTAGCTAGGTACTAAAATTTTGAAACTAATAATAATAAAATATTAATTTATAATGTTTCACGGTACGATGGTATAGTGACTAAAAATCCACTAAAATAATGGAAAACTCCATATTCCAAAAACCCGAAAAAAAAATCTAAAATAATGGAAGAAAATACATTGTAGTGGCAGTGATTAAAAAGGCATTAAAGGTTACTGAAAATTTGGTAAGACCTAGAATTTTGGTATGAATAATCATAATCACCATCAACACAGCCAGACCACCACATTCGACCAAGACACACAGCTGTGTGACTGTGTCTGCGTGTAAGGTATAAAGACACTGCCCTTCAGCCAATGACAATGGCTTATATCCACTGAAGTTGGCAAGAACTATGCTCTTCAAATAATTTTATAAATTTCAAACTGAAAGTTGACAAAGGACCAATATATATATATATATAAATGTAATTAATGTATTAATCATCTCCGTAAAATTAGATTGAAAACGTAAATCCCCTTGACCGCAGGAAAATGATATTTTTTATATACTTTAAATACCAATTAAGTCTAATTTAGGCGATTTTTTATATTCATATTAGAGAAATTCAAAGTTCTAGCCATTCTTTTTAGTAAAATTAGTAAAAATTAGTCGTATATTCACGCGTTACGCAAGTTGCTTATATTTATTATTATTTTTTATTTTTTAATATATTATATGTATAATGGACGACTAGTTATTTATTGATTATGTCAATTTATTATGTTATTTATTATTTTTATATATTTTTTTATTGGTATAATAATAATAATATACAACTATAAAATACAACAACGTTTTAACGATTTAGGAGAAGAGTTTTTTAATATTTTATTTAAAAATATTTTAAATTAAAAAAAAGAGAATACATATATAATAATAATAATTGATAAAAAAAATATTAGTTATTTAAACTAAAAGTAATTTCTCAAATTTAAAGAATTTTATTTCTATTATAACATTTAGAAAATTTAAAGAATTTTATTTCAATTATAACACATAAAATAAAAATTTTTATATTTTTCATAGAAAAATATTATGAATTTTAATAAATTAACACATAAATTTTTAGAGGTAAATGCTCAATTATTACAAAGTCCCTTGTCAAATTTTGGATTTAATGACTTTAGAGTTTATGATTTAATATATATATATATATATATTGTAAATTCATGCAATGTGCATCTTACAGATTAATATATATTTTAGTTTATTATTTTAAAATATATAAAAAATAAAAAAATAAAAATATATTAACTAAGTTTTTCTAATAAAATAGTAACTATAAATTAAATAAATAATTTTTGATATATATATATATATATATATAACTATGGTAATTATTTTATAACTATAAGAACTATGCAGTATCCAGGTACTTATGCAAGAGAAAATAATAGTAGTTAAAAAAAACAAAATAAAAGGAACAAAAAAAGTTGAATAGAGAATAGAATAGTCAATAGTGGAAAGCTAAGTGGCAAAAGCTCCTAATGGTGCTGCTGGAAAAGTGAAAAAGAAAGACAAAGAATGAAGAAAAGGACCAAAAAGAAAGAATATTATTTGTAAAAGTTAAAAATAAAATTTACGCAAATTACGGATAGTAATTCAGGACTAATGTTTAGCTCTATATATTATACTATAAATTTCGTCGGCAGCATTTTTTTAAAGATTTATATATAAGTTTCACGGAGTTAAACGTTGGTTGATGGGTCCTTAGTAAAGCACAAGAATCAAGAATCTTAAGGTCCACACTTTTTGCCAATGGCAGGTCCATTCATGTCACTGTTTTTCATGGAGCTTCGAACGATATATTTTTATATCTCTTTTTTTTTTTTTTTTTTTATCAAAAATGAAATACCGTTTATTTGTGAAAAAGTTACTTACCACTGCTGAAACATATACAGTACATAACTCAGTCTAAAAAAACTTACAAATAAACATATCATTTACCTAAAAATAGTACATAAAAATATCAAGATGATATAAATATAGGCGATAAAATACTGAAAAAAACTTTAATGGTCGACATTTATTTTTTGATGCAACTAAGGTGCCACGATTGGACTGAATCCGACAATTTTCTTATTTTATTGTGGTTGGTATTTTTATTTATTTGAATGAAAGATTATTATATGTTATGTTCAGAAATTGAACAATAAATTATGGTTATGGTATGGGATGATTTTTTTTTTTAAGCACGGATAGCTATAATTCATTATCTTTTGACTAATTCAGTTTAATTTAAATTGAATTATAAGAATAATATAAATATTATAACAATTATTTGATGTAACCGTATATATCATGGTTCGAATTCGAGACGTCACATAAATAAAAATAGTCCCATATGTTAATTTTTTAATACATATAATGGAATTAAAAATTAAAGAAGAATATTGATAAAAATATAAATTGAATCAGCTATAATAATTCGTA
>CATIWO010364775.1:0-22788 GCA_949673435.1 Macaranga tanarius | reverse complement strand
TTCAATATGGGCCCATGAGATGGACCTAGTATAATTATGGACTTGAGCTTGGGCTTTATTTAAAGTGTTTAAATAAACCCACAAGTTCAATATGGCCCATGAGATGGACCTAGCTCATTTATAAATGGGCTTGTGTATGGGCTTCATTTAAAAGAGTTTTAAATGAGCCCAATTGTTGGATAGGTATGGGTGGGCCTTCTCTAAGTGTGTAGAGAAGCCCATGAGCCCATAGCCTTAGCCCATGAGCCCATAGCCTTAGCCCACATCCATTAAGAGTTAATGGATATCAAGGTTAAAGTTATCTAAGTTTCCAAACACCTCCCACTCACCATAAAGCCAAGCCATGCATATAGCTTGAGTGTGAGACGCTCAAGCTATAGCATTGCATGTGACTTGAGTGTGAAACACTCAAGTTATAATAAATAAAATAATATTGGCTTTATTTAAGTTAGTGGAGAGTTTAGAGACAACTCTCTCACTTCTTATGCATGTGACTTGAGTGTGAAACACTCAACACATAAACTATTATCAAATTAGTTATTGATATAGTTAGTGGAGTTTGTAGAGAGAGCTAAGTGATAACTTCATTTGTACAAGTTAGAGAGCAATTTTTGATATCAAGAAAAAGAGAGAAAAGGATTGAGAGAGTTTTCTTCCTTCTTCTTCTTCAAGTGTAAAGATATCAAACAATACACAAGTATTGTGTGCTTTCTACTTCTAGTACATCATCCATTGAAGGCTTTGTCCCATACATCCTTGCTTGGTGAAGCTCTTGCAAGCACCTTGGGTCTACAAGAGGGGCGTGTGGCTTGAGCATCTCCAACCTTAGGAGTCTTCCTTACCAACCCGTGTGTATTAAGCTAGAGGCTTCATATTTGGGGAGCTTAGAGCTTGTAGATCAACACCAACCAAAGCTTACCGAGCGTGCTACCAACTAAGGAGTTATGTAAGTGTTACTAAATCCCTTAGTTACTAGGTCTTATTTTTGGAAGTATGACTTGGTTGACTTGTTGATAGCATGTTGTTCTTTATGCGTTTTTAGTTGTGTAAGAGTGCATGTGATAAGATCTATAGGCATGGAAGTGTATTGTGTTTGATGCAAATGTTGCATGCAATGAAAAATTTTAAATTCTGCATTTTTATTGTTCCTCTACACACACTTTCCTTTATTAAACACCTTCTCTATTCACTTAAAATTTTGGATATTTCAATGCTTTCGCTTAACTCTCTATTTCTTGAGTCTTTATATCTTTATCTAGAAGGAATAAGATTTGAGTGTGTGTATATATATATATATACACAATTACTTTAAATGTCACCATTTCAACCTTCTAAGATTTTATCCTATTTCCATTCGAAACACACCAATTACTTTAGTTTAATTCTCTTTCCCGCATTTCAACACCTTTCCGAACTAGTTATCATTTAACATAATTTAGTCTCTATATCTGAGACTCATAAGTTCACTGAGGGTTATCATGCTTCATGATTAACCACTTGAAATCTTAATCCTTGCCATTCTTAAGTTGATTAAAATTTGATGTTCTTTTTATAATTATCAAGTTTAGGAATTTAGCTTTTCAACAACTCTTTTCCTTCGAGTAATAAGGATCCACAGCCACTTCAAGTTCACTCAATGAATTTAATTACCTAATAACTTCTATTTACAACTCAAATATATATATATATATATATATATATATATATATATATATATTCATACTTTAGGTTTCATATGTACCTAAATTCGCACAACTTAACTTAAATTATAAATTTAGTCTCTATTCCAGAGACTTGAGGATTTATTCACGTTACTTGATATATTTATAATTCGATTCCACTTCATATTGATAATCAAATTAAGGATTAAGCTTTCCAACTTCCCTTTTTCCTTGAGAAGTAAGGATTCACATTAACTCCAAGTTCACTATTTAATCTCAATTACATGGTTTCATCTATCTATAACTTAATTGTACATATTCTTGTTAAAATAGGTTCCATTTAACCTATTTTAGGTTAATCTAAGTGACCTTCATGTTTATATGGGTGTTGGCATGCTTCAGGTTGAGGTTAGGCTATAAATTTTATGTTTAAGCCCATTTTTTGCCAGTACCAGTCACAGAGGTGCCTTCTCAGCACTTAGGCACCGTCTCAGCACTAAGGCGCCTTTTAATTAATCAGGCGGTGCCTAATCAACCCGTAGAGGTGTTTTTAATCCGAAAATGGTAGAAATTCAACTAAAAACCCAAATTTTCAACACTAATTTCTTTATAAACTACCATAACACATATTCTAACTCATCTCGCACATTTCTAACATGATAACATAAACATTAGACTTAAAATCATAATTCAAACAATAATATCTACACCAACATCTAAAACTATAACAACTTGAATTAAAATCAAGAAAAATAACCAAAAATAAATCCACTCACCTGATTTGAAGCTCAAATTTGTCAAATCCGGATGTTGGTAAAACCCTATCTACAGTGCACCACTCCTTCTCTTCTTTTCTTTCTTCCTTTTTTCTTTTTTCCTCTTCTTCCCCTCTCCCTTCTATGTTTTCAACACAGAATTATTTTTTTCATCCTTCATATTTCCTTCCTTTCCTTAACAAATCTTCATTTTTCTTTTTCCTTTCAATTAAATCTTTATTTTCTTTCAATTTAATCCAAACTTTTTATATTTCATTTTATTTCTAATTAATTCTTTTAAATACAATTTCCTCCAAAACTGAACTTAAACATATTTAATTAAATCTTAAACTATTAGTAAATCTCACTAATCCTATCCTGATGACATGGATGTTATACTTTTAAGTTGCAGTTTGTAACATAGTTCTTGCAGAATCAACCATCATCCATTTGCAACAGATGCTTTAAATTCTTTTAGTTGCATGAACTTCGTATTATCCTATATACATACGTAAATTTAGGAGGCAAAGCATAGCCAAAGTGAAACTCTAACTGCACTTATAAACTACAGGGGACTCCTTTATGTTGGCTATTCTAATGGTTCAATTAAGGTATGTACATTATCATACTCTTAAAGACTTGAATCAAAGGACTTACATATGCATCAAACAGATGTGGGAATGCTGGAATGTATTGATTCATGGTTCATATCATGTCTTGATTCTGTAGGTTTAGCAAATGGTTAATTGAAAATTGGAATGTATTGAAATCATAGCAATGAATGAACCAGTTCAAAAGTTAGAAACGTATGGGAAAAGCTTCCAATTACTCATTCAAATAGGTTCTTGGTCTTTGATAGATGAATTTTAGGCATGAATGATTAATAAATGAGAGTGTATTTGAGCTTTGAACATGGTTAAGTTTTATTCAAGTGCTGCTTAAGGACATGGGGACTGAAAAGACAAGTTTGGTCTTGAGATTTATCAAAGGATATTTTCTCGATTTTTTTAGTTTTTTTTTATTTTTATTTTTTAATGTTCTCTATCTTTTTCAATTGCTGAAATATTTCTTTTTATATTTTACCTCTAACTTGAGTATAATGATTAGGAATTGACAACTAGGGTAACCTTTTTCACTAAGTTTTGTCACTGAATGAGGCCATTATAAAGTTTGGCATACGAGTCATAGTAGAGGAGGATCAATACCATAGCTTGGCTTCTATATACTACCGTGGTGCAGTTGCAACTGTTGTAGTGTATGATATTACAAGCATGGTAGATTTTCATCAATCTTTTATCATTTTTATTGAAAGTAGTTGTATAAACTTGTTGACCACAATCACCTTATTATTTAACTTTCAATGGATACAAACTTTGTTGTTTTTGGTCGTGGCCGCATCTTCTTATCATATTGGACTAGAAATATGAAACATAACAATGATATGAATCTTTTCATTTTAAATTTCCTTTCTATGGACTTATTTTAATTTGTAAACTTCATTTTGGTTAGTAGTAATTGGGGGGATGGAGAGGGGCTGGGAATCGAGTTTGAGTTTGAGAACATAAGATGCCAGTGGCCAAGAGGGCGCTGACATTTTAATTTGTAAACTTGATTAACTAGATTAAATGTATTTTTATGTTGCAGGAATCATTTGATTGAAGCTAAAAGATGGGTTCTAGAATTGCAAAGATAAAGTAACTCTCTTAGATGTACAAAGCATTCTACTCTTGTTTTCTTCTGAACATGAAAATTAGCTAAGCATATTTGATATTTTCATTAGGCTTATGGTTTATTGTTTTAATTATGTATTAATTTTTTTCAATTTTGCTTTCTTTTTCTCCCTTTATTTTTCTATTTGAATATAGTGGGAAACAAGGCTTTGACAGAGAAAATGGTGGAAATGCCTCAATGAATCTCCTTGCTAGCATCTTGTGGCCATTTATCCTATTGAATGTGGGACAAGATAGAAAATGAAAGTATAACAAAGAATTTATAGAAAAGACTTTAAGACTAGAGGTTTACTCAATCCAAAGAAATACTTCAATCTACAGATATAGTCTAAACTTCTCTCTATTATGTAAGCTAAAGATTTATTTATTTATTTTTTTGCAAATAAATAAATAAAGCTCTATATTGTCTCCTAATGCTTCATGATATTTTCACATATTATGGATATTTTTATGTAAGTTTATTGTTAGTTTAATTGAATTAAGATGTAAATTCATGAGTATTAATAATGCAGTAGATCGAATTTACTATTTATTATTTATTAATATATTGATTTTTTATTAGTAAATTTTTATTTATTTACTTTCTTGGAATATATATTAATAAAATAAATAATTAATTAATTAAATAACAAATGCTTCCAATAAATAAATAAAATTATATAAATAAAAAATAAATTAATAATATATTAATAAATAAAATATAAAAACCCTGTGCAATGTGCGGGTTGGTTACTAGTTTACTAATAATTTCTGTTGTAGTAGGGTTATTTTTAATATACATGGATATCTATTTAAAGGAAATGAAATACCATTATATTTATACGTATTCCATTATATTCATACTTATTCAGTTATAATACACTTGAAATAAATAATAACTTCCTAAATTAAATTTAAAAAAAAAATTATTTGTATAAATACATACATGTGTGCTATAACAATATTCGGCACACTTTTAACAATTTCATAATACTTTTTTTATAATTTATAAAAAATCCTAAACTTTACACTTTTTAATACTTTTAGCATGTTTTTTTTAAAAAATTTTAATTTATGTATTAAATTATATTTATTTTATTAAATTTAGCATCTAGTAATGTTCTAAACTTCTTTTAATTAAAAAAGAACAAAAAAATTTAATAAATTAGCAAAATATTTTCTTTAAAATATACTATTTTAAACTAAAAAGGATAATTCAATACCACATAAAATAATTTTATAAATTTATTGACACTATTAAAAATGTAGTTTAGTTACAAATAATTTTATAAATTAAAAAAAATAAAAATTTAAATAAATTTTATAAAATATTCCTTTAAATTAAATATATGAAATTTTTTGATTTTTCGTAAATATTATTTTATAAAACTATAAGGACTACTAAAAATATTTTAAATTTCCTAAAACTTTAAGGAGTGGTTGCGTAATTAACCCAAGAATCCACGAGTAAAATCCTATAAATATGGGGGAAAACACGAAGATACCTCGAAAAAAAAAAAAAAAAAAAAAACAGACAGCAGCAGTAGCGATGGATGCAGAAGGCGAAATTGAAGTTTCAAGAATTGAAGACGAAAAGAAAGATTCAAGAACTATGTGCTCTATTTGCTACCAAAATCTCATCCCCATCAACCAACGTGTCCAAGCCATCTCCATTTGCGGACACGTATTCCACGAATCTTGGTAAATTTATTACTATCTTTTTTTTTTTTTTTTTTAATTCAGAATGAGTATTTGATCAATTTCTGCGTTTCAAGGACCCTAATTTGATTGATTATTATTATTATTATTTGCATGAAACCCTAAACCCTAGCTTGCAAACATGGATGGAAAGATGTTCAAAATACAAGAAGTACACTTGTCCAATGTGCAATCAAACCTGTGAAAAAAACAATATCACTCGCCTGTTTTTCCAATCAGATGATCAATCCGGTGACCAAGGCCATGATGATGATGCGGAAACCGCAAATCAGCAAGTTGCAGTTCAGAAACGGATAGATTGGAGCAATATCTTTCACACTGTAAAGGTAATTTTCTTTGTTAATTATTGCTTTTCTTGGTAATTGATTTAAATTGAGTTTTATTTATTTATTTTTTAAAAAAAAAAAACTGTTTAGTTGATAAAATTTTGTGTTTCATGTGTAGACCTGCTTAGAGTTTATAACTGCTTTGGTGCAACTTATCCGTTACTCCATCAAACTTTATCAGCTTTTTACAGGGCGGAAATCGGATAGGTAAGTTTTAATTACTTTTTATTGTGTGCATATTTTAATTAAGTTGATGAGAAGTTGGACTAAAATCAAAAAACAAATTTGGGTATATAGCAGTCAATTTGGTCGAACTGAAAATTGTTGATTTTTGAGTTTAAAAGGGTAGTTGGATTCTGCCAAGGGGTTTTCCATTGCTAAAAAGAAGAAATATAGACTAGTGTTTTCTTGTTATTTTTATTGCTAAATTTTCAAATGCTGTCTAAGATACAGAAACATAGGAAAATTCATATGCTGCATGTGTCTGTAACCCTTATTTATATCTTGTTCTTGTGACACAATATTCAGTGTTTTGAATTGCAGTTAATAAATTGTGTTTGTGTTCTTTAAATAGGGAAAAGAAAGATGATGATGCTGATGATGGAAATGAAATCAATTGATGCTTCACAATTACGGTGGAGAAGAGGATTAGCTTATTGCTAACTGATACAACTTCTGGATTTTTTTTTTTTTTTTATGTCTTGATGCTTTAGACACCATCAAACTTCTTTAACATGTTGCTTAAATCCCATTAGGTTGGAATTTTAGGAATGTAGCAATCCTCAGGATAATTCTTTGGTTACTTTTTTAATTAGTTGTAGAAATGCTTTCCGGGTAATTGTAAATTCGTTGCTACTAATTGATACCAAGACAATAGAAGAGAGCAATTTGATGCCAAATCAAGTCTTTCTTACTGCAGTTGCTAGTTGTTTAAATATGGTAAACTTTTGAGGTAGAGCTTTGCCGTCCTTGTGGTCTTACCCAGCTCGAACGGAGATTAGTCTGGATGTGATATGGGTTTAAAGGCGCCTCCCAGTGGGGTCCATTCAAGACAATTCGTGGTCTAAAAAAAAAAACGGTACTTATAGTTAATATATAGGTTAATGCATGCTATCAACTTATTTATTTGTCAATATATCCTAATTTTTAAAGTGTGACAATTTTACCTACTTATATTTTAAGTTATCGCAATTATATCTACTATGAAAATAGAGTGTGCCAATGATGAGGTGGCATGCCTATATGTAAATATACTTGCTAATGTGGAAATTAATGGAGTAAAATATCAACTTTTTCTATTTTTAACTTCACCTATTTCTGCAAATATGTTCTCAAATTTTTATATTTATTTAACTTATTAATTTTGCAAAGTATATCAATTTTATTTAATTTCAAATTCATTATAAAAAATTTCATGCATCAAAATTTAAATTTCAAAAATGAAAATAAATGGTAATTCATGAATTGATAATTCTTATCATTAATGACAATACATAAAATTACTTCATATACATTATAAATATTTACTATTCGACTAATTATTTATGTATAATATTTGAAGGAAAATAGCAAAATTTTCAATTTTTCACCTTGAAAAATAAATATATAATTTATACTTGAGTTTTTTTAGTTCAATTATAGTGGTCTCATTAAATATAAGCACGACCATTTGATCACATAAAATAAATCTACAAATATCTTGATATGATTTTCAAATTAGATGAAATCGAAAGAACATGTAAAATTGATAGAATATATTAGTGTATTTTTAATTATTTTCTATAAAAGTTGTATTTGGAACCTATTTCACTTTTAAATGTACATTTTTCAATTTTGTTTGACTCATTTAATAATATAGAGGACAAACTTTTGATTTTAAATGCTATTAAACACATGAAACACTAAAAATGTATTTCGAAGACATAAAAATAATGTCAGCAACTGAAATAAAAAGTACCAAAAAAAAAATTTTCCAATCATAATATCTTCTTAAATTAAGTTTTATTTCAATACACATAAGTCTTTTATATGTATATTGACGTTTTCATACATCATAAGGATTAAATAGGTAAAAGATTGAAAGTTGAATTAGAAAATAATAAAAATTAAATAGTTTGAAAGACTAATCATATAAAAAGGGCGAAACTATGCATTTCACAATTTAATTCGATTACAAATCTTAACATGATGAAAGGTATTTTAATTTGTCAATTCTTTTTTAATAAAAAGAGAAGCTAGTATTATGTTGTTTTCTACCTTTTCTTGATTTGTGAATATTGACTTACACAAAATAAATCACATGTTAAAAATAAAAGAAAGTGAACCTACTAGTATTTTTTGCTTTTTTTTTTTTTTTTTTTTTTGCAAAAAAAAAAAAGAAATATATTTGACCTAAATATTTTTTTTACCGCATGAGCGTTTGTAATGAATTAATTTGTTGTATTTTCTAACTGAAATATAAATTTGTCATTAAAAGTCACATATCAAAGTCAATAAAAACTAAACTCACCAACTCTTTTGGTACTTTATCTTGGCAAAACTCATTGTTTGATTCTTGAACTTTTCAACTTGTCCATAGTTCGTCCCTAAATATCTATTTTGCTTGATTTAATCCCTCAACTATTATTTTTCAATTGATTGAATCCTTTTTTCACAACAACATTATCAATTTTATAGTCACTGTAAAAAAATGATTTAATCAATTGAAAAATAATAGTTAAGATAATCAAGCAAAATCGATATTTTAAGGATGAATTGTGAAAACGTCTCAAAATTCAGGGACCGAACAGAGATAAAGATCCTTGTCAGGCAGAGATACCACTATTAGGCAGCAGTCCTCAAGCGTAATTTAAACACTATTGAACAATGAGATCATCACTATTTACTTGTAAATCTGCAAACTTTCTCTACATGTATTAGAATACAAGAGCTTTTCCCAAACAATATATTAGAATTTTCTTTGGAAGTTGACAAACTGCTATTTTCAATATATGAATCTGTCAGGAAAGCAACTATAAAACTTTTATAAAGAGGAAAAACTTAGCATTTCCAGAAAATTTATTGCAAAAATAAAATTTAAAGCCAAGGCTAATAATGTGTATGGACAAGTACAGAAGATCATGGTTCATTTCTAAATGGGCCAAAAAATTGAAATTTTATGCGGACATGTACCTTCTAGTTGCTTGAAAAACCTTTATAGTAGAAAAAACTTCTCTTAAAACAATAGAAAAAGGCTTCCGCCAACTTTATTGCAATTGCACGTTCAAGTTCATCTTCATGAGGTTTGGCATTTAAAACATTCAAGCAAACATGTAACTAAAATGGTCATGCTAATGTTTTCATCTTTATAAACATTAAAAAGACTTAGAAAACAAAGATCTCAGCACAACAGAATATAGGAATTCAATATTCTATATTGCTCAATTTTTTTTTTTTTTTTAGTATTTGGCTTGAATGTTTGTATATACATATATGTGCTCACAATTGTATATGCATTTTTGTTAAAGTTAGTAGAGAATAAAATATTATAACTTATGCAAAATCTATTATTTGATCCCTAAATTTTTTGACTTTTCACAGTTCATTCATAAAATATATTATTTTGCTTGACTAAGTCCCTCAACTATTATTTTTCAATTAATTGAATCTTTTTTTAACGGCAATGTTATCAATTTTATAGCCATCGCCAAAAAAGAATTCAATCAATTGAAAAACAATAGTTGAGGAATTCACAAGCAAAATAGATATTTAGAGCCTATTTGTGAAAAAATCAAAAAATTCAGGAACCGAATAATATATTTTGCCTACTTTTTTTTAAAAAAAAAGTTTTTGTTCAGCACAAAATATTCAAAATTGTATAACAATTTTATATTTTAAAAAAATGACTCCCAATGCACTAGAGAGATTCGAGTTGGAGTCCGAACTGATTTAAAAAATGATGAGCCCAACCGAATAAAAATTTGGTTTGTCCAAACTCGAGTATAAATCAAACTTTTTAGCGAGTTAAAAATTTTACTCAAATTTAATTTATTAATTTTTTTGAGTGAATCCGAAGTGTTCATGAATTTTAATGCTTAATAAAAATCAAATATTTTTAGTGCTATTTTTTGCTTAATGATTACAGTATTTATTAATGATTATCTTATGTATTTAAACTTTGTTCACAATTTAATGCATATTTACTATATAATTATTTCTTATAAATATTGAACAAATATTATTTTCAATAACACACAAATAAAAAAAAAATATGAACTCGGAAAGAGAAAAGGCAAAGATCGAACCCTTAACTTATCAATGCCTTAAATAGAGCTTATATCACTAGACTACTTAACATTCGAAAATCTTCAATATCAAAGTGAACCAAAAAAAAAAACTTATTAAATATAAATGCTTTTAAGTTGTGTTGGGAAGATTGTGTCCTTAGCAAATTAAATAAACGTTGTAGTAGGCATATAGAATTAGAATCCAATTAGGAATAGTTTTGATGTTTTATATATGTGAAATTCTTATTCACTGCACACAATATTTAAATTTGTAACATGTGATATATATTTGTTATATTTATATTAATTAAGTATAAAATATCTAAAATATTTATCACACATTAAATTAGATGCAACAGTATAATGCACACGCAAAACACTTCCCTTCAAATAACAATCGTATAAAGGGGGGAAAAACGTACATAGAAGCAATCAATAAATATGGCTACCAGACATATCTGCAGTATCTGCCTCGATGATTTACTAAACCCTAATGTTGAAAAAATCCAAGAAATCTCCAAATGCGGCCATGTGTTCCACCAGCACTGGTATGTACCTACTTATTATTTTTTGAACCCGTACAATTTTTGGCAAGGGTGGGGGAACTCAATCCCCGAGTCCACCGTAATGCCCATAACACTGTGGCTGCCCATAAGACTTTGGCTATCAAGCCAAACAACTCGGGCATATCTACTTATATACTACGTCCATGAATATATAAATATTTATATAATTTCAAAAACCTAATTTGTGCATGTACCTGATATGATTAATTTTCTAACATTAGCCTGGAGGGGTGGTTCAATTCACGTCCGTCTCTGATTTGTCCTGTGTGCAAGCGAAAATGCTCAAAAAACTCTATCACTCGACTTTATTTCCAGTCAGCTGATGATTCTGATGAGGAGATGACTCCACAGGTAAATTAATTTTGGGTGCAATGAACTCAATATTTTTTTTAATAATTATATTCAGCATGGCTTGTTATGAAATTATAAATTTATTATTTATTTATTGATTGCCGTGGGTATATACACTCAAAATAAGTAAGATAAATTAAAGGAGAAATTTTTGACATCTCAGATTTTTAACACATATATATGTATCTCATCTCTATTGGCACCTCATAGGTTTAGCCGCCTGAATATAATATATTGGAATATGCAGGAATCTCCTATGTTAAAGTTGGTTGAATAATTGATGTTATTATCAATTTCATTTTGATGTTATTTATTAGACATAATGTTTCAATTTAATTTTTGCAGACATCAGACGTCCAAAGCATGGATGTTAAGCAGGCCAGATCTCATGATCACCCAGCGCAAAATTCCACATCAAAACCGGACGCTCCGATGCCCAAGTCTGCTAACACATTTGCTGACACATTTGCCCAAAGTGCCGTAATCTGCATATTTCTTGCAACTTTGTTTTGCATCTTTTCCTAATTTTTTTTTATTAAAATGATATTGCATGAGTTTAATTTAACTGATTTTTGGGATGGTTAATATCCATTTTATATCCATGTAACACAAAATTAATTTTCTTAGTATCTTCTTGTCTTTTTGTTTTTAAAAATAAAAATTTACCAATGGGAGTTTCACCATCTTGCCGTGAGTCGATGATCTTATTACTCTTTATGTTTTTTTTTTTCGCTCTTCACACTAATCATTACCAAATTGTTCTGTATAATTTCAAATTAAAGTTAAACATTAAGTTTGACCTCATCGAGGATAGCTATATGGATTTCTTTTCTTATGATCTTATCCTCCTTGGTTAGGGTGATTGAGCCTGATTTTTTTATGCAATAAAAGAAATTGTCATTTCATTGCTCAACCTTCAACATTATCTTCTATTCGTATATAGGTAAAGCACAAAAGTTTGATTTCAAATGTCCAGTATTGCTTGTTTATATATGGCCATCATCATTATCATCTCTTTAAACGTGGCAAAATGAAGTAATCTTAAGCTAAAACGATGCCAGTTTAAACACGGCATTCTGAAACAGTTTAATTGCAGCGTTGTATAGTCCACGATCAACACCTCGAATTCCCTTTATTACTGTAATGCAGTGCCTTGCAGCATATATATGGGTCATCATCAGAATCAGGCATTTTAGTTCCTTCTAATGAGCTTGATAAGGAGGTTTTTCCACGCACAGTATCATTCTCTTTTAAACTCGTAGGTGCTTCAAGATTTCCCTTGTCTGGACCTGAATTGTACTGCGCTGTTTACTGCGGTCATCAGTCTGAGAACCTGGGTTAATTAGCAATGTGTCTATCGCGCAACCCACAGGCATACTCTCCAGTAGCTATTGCCTTGGTAAACACAGTGCACAGCTTTAATATACAGGACAACCCCATTTCCTGAAAGGCTTAATCTCAGGAAGCACCTGTAAACAAGTATATACATTTTATTAGACAATTCAAAAAAAAAAAATCATAAAACAATATGCGCTAATGAGGCGTAGACCAATAGTGTGAAGGCACCTAAGGATCTAGGTCCAATCCGTGATAAAAATTTTACTCGGCCAATGATGAGAATCAAAGTCAACAAAAGGGTCAAAGAATGTCTTACAAGGAATTGGAAATCTAATGTCGAGGAATCGAGTCAAATATGCTAACGTGGCATTTTTAAAATTAATTTGCAACCTACCAAGGCTTGTCAATGTGTTTTTGGCGAGTTTTCAACTTTGAAGGAGTTTCAGGTTCAACATGCTCGTGTCCTGATTCATATGGCCGTGTTGAAGGTGCTTAAAAGGGGCAGAGAGGCACATATCCTAAGACACGTCCGTGTCCATGCCCGTATATGTAAGACACCCTGCAATACGCTCATGTCCCTACCCATGTTCAGCACTGTCTATTTTTAGGGGTTTGAATATGGTCGTATTGTATGTTCTGAGTCAAATCTGAATTAATTAATATTTTATTATTTTGATTCCTATTATAGTTTTTGGGGTTTAGTTTTAGAATTCTAAGTTTAATAGGATTTTTATAGCCTTTGTTTTCCTATAAATAAGTATTACTCTTGATGTAAAAATAATTAAGTTTTGAGATCAATAAAATTTCTAGGAATTTATTTCCTTTGGTTCTTGCACGAACTAGATTAACCTTATCAAGTTAATTGCTTGTGATGGTCATCCTTTTTCTTTATCACTCTCTTCTTCTTTTCTTTATTCGAGGGTGTGGTGGAAAACATTCTAAATTAATTTGATTAATTTATAACAAAGGGTCTTAGGTTTAATATACCTGAGGTTTGGACTAGTTAATTGATTCAATAGAATTTAGGGTTCGTTCTTATCTTTATCTTTTATTCTTAATTATTTCATCTGTAAATTTTGATATTTTCTTGGATGTGTATGGGTTGATTTGAGATTGTTAGGGTTTTCCTATCAAGATCACATCATAATCAGAGCTTTGGCTCATCAAAATTCAAGTTTGATTTACTTTTCAAGTTATCTTCATTAGCATTCTCAAAAAAAAAAAATCTTGCAAAATATTCATCATTCGAATTTGTATTATTTCAATTCATTCTTGAATCAAAATCTTATCTTGTGAATTTATTTATGAATTGCACATCAAGTGAAAAAAAATATTCAAAAGAATTAAAAAAATAAATTATTATTATGCACGTACAATTGAGTAAATCTTGTTGGATTTATTAACTGTTCGAGTTATTTTGTAGTACCCTCGAAGTATCACATACATGTGTCCATTAATACACCACAACACGTGGCATAATAAAAATTTTCTCACAAGTTATATTATATATATAAATTGTAAAACTCTTGTTTGATACATTAAAAATACTTAACACATACTTTTCATAATGTTAAAATATATACATGGACTCAATTTTTAAAATACTCGAATGTTGTGATGATGAGGATATAAATGACTGCACCAAGCTTTTTTCGGACCCACTTGAGCTCTCTACGGGGCACACTTCAACTCCATCAAACTATGCCCTGTAAACTATAATTTGCAAAGGAATGAGCTTGCGACTCAATAAACAATTATCAATATAATCATACATATAATACTCTCAAGAACTAATTAAGGAAAATATGTATATAATGTATTACACATCAATTAACAGAAAATTCCATCAACAAGTTGCGCACGGCTGTGCCTGAGTTTGTAAACTCAGCACACTGAGCTCGCACGGCCATGCGAGAATCATGCATGGCCGTACCTGAGGCGTGCATATTTCCTCTAGACACACACGGCCGTGTCAAAATGACACACGGCCGTGCCCCCTATATTCGCATGGCCATGCCAAAATGGCACACAGTTGTGCCTGAATTGGCAATTTTTCTCTCTAAAACTACACGACCATGCCAAGAAGGCACATGGTCGTGCCTGCTTCTAATATTTTTCTTTACAGGATGCATACGGCCGTGTCAAAAAGGCACACGATCGTACCTGAGGTTTTGAATTTTTATAACATGTATATACGCGGCCGTGTTTTAACACCACATGGTCGTGTCTAACAACTTGTGCAATATTTTAAACATTATAACAAGATATCTAAATCAAACTTACATGGTTGGTGTCTCATATACACCAAATCTCACCATTTAAACAATTCACAATCACACCTCACATTCAACCCACATTCAATATATCTAAACACAATGCAATAATGCATATTTATGCAAGTTAGTAATCCGGCCGGAATCATCACACGTTCTCACACGTTACTTTATTCCTCACATATTTCCTATATAAGTGGCCATTTCTGAGACTCTCTGCCTAACTCAGTCTCAGATCTCACACGTTTATATTCCTCACACGATGGCTACATCTGAGACTCTCTGCCCAGCTCAGTCTCAGTCTTAATTTTATATTCAGTGGAGGCTCTCTGCCCAGCTCAGTCTCCACTATTACACGTATTTCTCACATTCCTCACATCAAGCAATATACATATGTATATCACCATCACAATTCAATATTCATTTCATTTCTCATCATTTTTATATTCAATAAGCACAGTAAATCATAATTCACTTTTCTCACAAATAATACCCATGAATTTATACCACATCATGTGGCTTGCACAATTTTACCATTTCATATTCTCATAAACAACACATATATAAATCAATCTTGCCATAATAAATGGTATACACAACCAAATATAGTCACACAAATATAGTTATCAAAGAATCAATATATGTAAGTATCATATTAATAATCACTTACCAAAAAGCTTCAACTTCTTCTCAAGAAAAATCTCCCCCTTATTAGGTAGAGTCTCCTCTTTCTCTTCCAACTCCTACACACAATTACATACCAATTCCAATAAGTAAACATTATAATTTATCCCAATTTCATAAAGTGCAACTAAATGCTCAAAGTTCAATATGACCTAGAGATGTCCACATAAGTCCAATAACCCCTAAATTTATACTGAAGCTAGGGTTATGAGTTTACTTTCAATTCCAATTGGAATTACTCAATTCGGAAAAGTAAAGAATTAATTATAGATTTTAGAATCTATTCGGACAAAATAGGGCACTCACTATGAGCAGTAAAATATTCGGCCCTATTTGACCCTTCTAGCATCAAATTCAATCCAAGCTTAAAACATAAAAGTTATAGAAGACTCTCTGAAGTTTACAATAATTCTAACCATACTTAAACCAATGCTTTATAGCTCAAGTTATAGCAATAACAATTGGACTGAAAACAGAGGAGACAGAATCCAAAATTGACAACAATCAAACTCAACTTAAATCAATCAATAACATAAGTAAAGCTTACCAATTATGCTTCAAAGAATAAAAGATCTCCTAGTGCCTCCCAATTGCTAGCTTAAACAAGATCAAAAATCTCTAAAATCTCTAAATAAAATCACTTTTTTTCTTCTCCAAAAATCTCTACACTCTCCACACACATATACTCACAATTTCCTCAACCAATTAAAAGCCTACAAATGCCATCTCTAAAGTCTTCTAATATTAAATGCCCAACCAACTTAATAAATATATATTTGTCATATAAATAACTAATATATTAACACTCTAATTAAATATAATATTGCCTCTTTAATGAAATGGAAGTATTTCATAAAAGCCCATAACTTCCAATGATGACAATTAACTTCAAACTTATCTTACAATCTAGTCCCTCTCTACAACTTATATTTAATCTTAATCTTAAATGAAGGCCACTATTTATTAGTCATAACATTCAATACATACGTCATAAATGCGTATGTTAAAGGGTGGGTGTTACATATTTTCTTTGCATTGAAAGTTCTAGTATTTGTTCGTCACCCCTTTCATTAAATTGCTTCTAATTTATTTAGCGGTTTTCTTTGAATTCTTAATTTTCTTATGAATTCATCTTGTTCTTTGAAGTTTTCATTTAATTTCTTTGGATAATCATAGTTCTATCAAGAACCTGTAGGGAATAAACTTAAGATTATGTGATTGGTGAGATCACTGGAGGGCTTAAACACGAATGGAGTAAATTGGTGAAAGAGAGGAGAAACATGTAAGGGAGTGATTGTGAGGTCTTATTTTCTATTAATTATTTAATTTTAATATCTAACTATATCACAAGGATCGCAAGATCAAAAATTAAAGAGCATAACAGCGAGCATGAATACTTTAGTCGTCGAGATGAAGAAAATACAGTTGTTGTATGGCAATTTGAATGATCAAGTTGATAAGAAAAATACCACCATAGTAGAGATCCAAAGGGGGCAGTCTACAAGCAACCAAATGCACCAAAAATGGGAGATAGATTTCAACGAAGATATTGGTGATAATTTGGGAACATTTACTACAAGGCGTGCACCATTAAAGGAATCTAGAAGAGGATGAGTTATTGAAGAGGAACTAATAGTGGATCGAAACATAAGATGCATCAAGATAAAGGTACCTTCCTTTTAAGGAAAGAATGATCTAGATGTTTACCTAAAGTGGGAACGCAAGGTAAAGCTAGTCTTTCATTACTATAAATATTCTAAGGAGAAAAAGGTGGAATTGGCAACCGTTGAATTCATAGATTATTCCGTGATTTGGTAGGATCAATTACTCATATCAAGGAGATGCAACCTAGAGATTACAATCCAAACATGGGAGGAGATAAAGCAAGTTATGCGAAAGAGGTTTAATCCTTCCCATTATTATCGCAATTTATATCGTCGCTTACAAAGTTTGATGTAGGGATCTAGAAATGTAGAAAAATATCATAAAGAAATGGAGATGACTATAATTAGAGCCAATATTGAAGAGAATCGTGAGGCAACTATGGCCAGGGGCGGACACAAGTATTGTAAAATAGGGTCTATAGACCCCTTTTTTATTTATTTTATATGTATAAATAATATACACATAATAGAACCCATTTAATTTATAAAGAGGACCTCATATAAATATTTGAAAATAAATAAAGAAAAGACCTTATTTACTAAAATCCAGTCCATTAAATAAATAGATGTTATAATGTAGGTTGTGCAACCCATGAAGCTCATATATAGACCCCATTATACAAAATTTATAGATCCGCTACTGACTATGGCACGATTTTTATATGGGCTTAATCAAGAAATTCATTATATTATGGAGTTATATCATTTCATTGACCTTGAGGATATGGTACATGTAGCCATGTTAGTGAAGGGGCAACTCAAAAGTAAACACACCTTAATAAAGATGAACTCCAATGATGGTGCTACATGGAAACCAAATTGGGAAAAAAAGGATGATAAGGTATAATCTGAGGCAAAAGGTAACTCTCGCAAGCCTAAAGAAAATACAAATAAAGATAAAGCCATAGCTAATCAAGAATGCACAAGGAACATTAACTGTTTTAGATGTTTGGGTGAGGGTACATTACTTCTCAATGTCCTAACAAAAGAACTATTTTGATGCGTGATAGCACTTATGAGAGTAGAGATGAGGATGATGATTAGGATGAGATGCCCAAGTTGGAGGATCATAGTGATGATGAAAGGGTAACATATTGACTCTCGTAGAGGGAAAATCTTTAGTTATAAGGTAAGCTCTTAATATACAACTTAAGGTTGAAGATAGAGACAAGCAATATGAGAATAATTTTCATACAAGGTGCATGGTTAAAAATAGAATTTGTAATATGATCATTGATAGTGGGAGTTGCATGAATATGGTTAGCACTGAGTTAGTTAAAAATTTAGGTTTGGTAACTACTAAACACCTCAAACCATACAAACTACAATGGTTGAATAATATGGGGGGAAAATAAAGTGACACGTTAATGTAAGGTTCCTTTGATTATAGGAATCTACAATGATGAAGTGGAGTGTGACGTAGTACTAATGCAAGCGGGTCATATTCTATTGGGGTGACATTGGCAATTTGATAGGCGATTAAATCATAATGGCTATAGAAATAGATACTCGTTCATGTGAGGAGGCCAAAAGATGACCTAGTGTCATTATCTCCTAAATAAATCTTAGAGGATCAATTAAAGATGGTACATAAGAAAAAGGGTAGTGAGAAAGATAAAATAATAAGTGAGGTTGAGATTTCAAAAGAAAAGAGTGTGGTGAGTGTGCAAGAGAAAAATAGAGAGTTAGGGCAAAATAAAAAAGAAAAAAAAAAGAGAGAATTTTTTACCACCACAAGTGAGATAAGGGCTACATTCTTAGGAAAATAGTTCATAATTTTATTTTTATACAAAGAGGCTTTGATGACTAACCTTGATTTGGATAACTCTTTGGCTAGTGTTATTCGTGTTATATTAATTTATTGATGTGTTTCTCGAGAAAATACCTAAAGGTTTGCTGCCAATTAGGGGAATTGAGCACAAATTAATTTCATTCTGGGAGCTCAAATACCCAACAAACCCGCTTATAGGAGTAATCCCAAAGAGATGAAGGAGCTTCAAAGGCAAGTAAAAGAGCTTTTTGATAAAGGCAACATTAGAGGGAATATGAGTCCATGTGCTGTTTTGATTTTGTTGGTACCTAAAAAGGATAGGTCATGGCACATGTGTGTGGATTGTAGAGCCATCAATAATATCACTATAAAGTATAGACATCCTATTCTTAGGTTAGATGATATGTTAGATGAATTACATGGGTCATGTATGTTTTTTAAAATAGCTTTGAAAAGTGGTTATCATCAAATATGTATGCGTGAGGGTGGTGAATGGAAAATAGTTTTTAAGACTAAGCATGATTTATATAAATGGTTGGTTATGCCTTTTGGCTTAACTAATGCACCTTCCACCTTCATGAGGTTAATGAACCATGTTTTGCGCGCTTATATAGGAAAGTTTATCGTAGTATACTTTGATAATATATTTATGTATAATAGGCTTTTAGAGAGTTATGTTGAGCATTTGAGTTTTGTTCTTACTACATTTAAGAAAGAACATTTGTTTGTTAACATTGGAAAGTGTTATTTTTATTCTAGTTCTATTATATTTCTAGGTTTTATTGTGTCAGCTAAAGGTATTGAGGTTGATGAAGAAAAAGTTAAGGTGATCCAGGAGTGGCCTACTCCTAAGTCTATCACTGAAGTGTGAAGCTTTAATGGATTAGCTAGGTTTTATCAACATTTTATAAATAACTTTAGTACTATTACAGCACCTTTAATTAAAGTAGTGAAGAAAAGTGTGGGTTTTAAATGGGACAAAGCTCAAAAAGATGTATTTCAACTAATTAAGGAGAAATTATGTAGTGCACCCTTGCTTGCATTACCTAATTTTAGAAAAACTTTTGAGATAGAGTGTGATGCATGAGGGATTAGTATTGGGGTTGTTTTGATGTAAGAACAATGGCCTATCGCTTATATTAGTAAGAAACCTAATAAAGCAGCCTTAAATTATCCTATATATGATAAAAAGCTTTATGCGTTAGTGAGAGCATTAGAGACATGGCAATATTATTTATTACCCAAGGAGTTTGTTATCCATACTAATCATGAGTCTTTAAAGCATTTGAAAGGACAAGGAAAGTTGAACTAAAGGCATGTTAAGTGGATAGAATTTATTGAGATAGTTCTTTATATTTTCAAATACAAATAAGGTAAGAAAAATATTATAGCTGATGAACTATTAAGAAGGTACACATTACTTAACTTTATGAATGCGAAATTTCTAGGATTTAATTATATTAAGGATTTATATGTTAGTGATTCTGATTTTTGTAATGTATATGAAGCATGTGAAAAGGTAGCCTTTGGTAAGTTTTATAGGCATGAGGAGTATTTGTTTAGAGAGAATAAACTTTACATTCCTCAATGTAGTTTATGTGAGCTTTTAGTAAGGGAAGCTCATGGGGTGGTTTGATGGGGCATTTTAGAGTTAAAAGGACTTTAGATGTACTTAGTGAACACTTTTTTGGCCATATTTAAAAAGAGATATTTAGTGTATTTGTGCTATATATATTAAGTATAAGCAAGATAAATCTAAAATTATGCCTCATGGATTTTATATGCCTTTAGATGTGCCTAATGAACCTTAGTTGCATATTTCTATAGATTTTGTGTTAGGTTTACTAAGGTCCAAAATGGGCCGAGATTGTGTATTTGTTGTTGTTGATAGGTTTAATAAGATAGTGCATTTAATTCCTTGTAATAAAAATGATGATGTAACTAACATTGCAAACATGTTCTTCAAAGAGGTTGTTCATTTACATAGTGTTCCAAAAAATATTATGAGTGATAGAGATACCAAGTTCTTAAGTCATTTTTAGCATACATTATAGAGCAAGTTGAGGACTAAGTTGTTATTCTCAATAATGTGTCATCCTCAAAAGGATGGATAAACGGAGGTGGTAAATAGAACTTTTGGTACATTATTACGGGTAATTATTGGTAAAAACTTGAAGAATAGGGAAGAGAGTCTACCATTTATTGAGTTTGCATAGAATAGGAGCATGTATACTACAATGGGTTATTCACTTTTTGAAGTGGTATATAGGTTTAATCCTCTTACACCTCTTGACTTATTACCTTTTATTTCAAAAGAACAAATTAATCTGGATGGTTCAAAGAAGGCTGAGTTTGTGCAAAATTTATATGAGAAGGTTAAGCAAAGAATTGAAAAGAAAAATGAGCAATATGTAAATCAAGCTAATAAGGGCTGCAAGTAAATTATATTTAAACCGAGAGATTAGGTTTGGGTGCATATGCACAAAAAGAGGTTTCCTTCTAAAAAAAGTCTAAGTTACAACCACGTGGTAATGGTCCATTTCAAGTGGTGGAGCGCATTAATGATAATTCCTATAAACTTAATCTAAAAGGTAAGAGTAATATGAGTGCTGCTCTCAATGATGCTGATTTAGTTCCTTTTAATTTTGAAGTAGGTTTTGATTTGAGGATGAATCTTATTGAGGAAGGAGGGAATGATGAGAATCAAAATTAAAAAAGAGGGTCAAAGGATGTTTTACAAGGAATTGGAGGTCTAATGTCAAGGAATCGAGTCAAACATGCTAATGTAGCACTTTCAAAATTGATTTGCAACCTTCTAGCTAAGAAAAGTATGCATTTTGAAGATGATAAAAGGGAGGAATCATCACCAAGGCTTGTCAATGTGTTTTTGGCAGGTTTTTAAAGTTTTGAAGGAGTTTGAAGTTTAACACACTTTTGATTCACATGGTCTTGTTGAAGGTGCTTAAAAGGGAAAGAGAGGTATTCCTTTTACTAAGGACTAATAACTGGAATGCATAATTTATATAATAGCAAGCTAATAATTAATAGTCGTAGTATATAAGAAAGCAAGCTAACAACCAGGGGATATAGTTTGTACAATGGAAACCTAACAATGCAACATAGTTCAAAATAATAATTTTTTTGGCCAGTAAAACTTACTGTAGCTGAATACTCATTATAGTAATTACTGACTGAAAAGTAATAATGATGATAATAAAACTTGTACAATTAAATGCACTTGAATATTTATGATAGTAAAGCTAACAACACAACATTGTCAATAATAATAATAATGCATCTTAATGTACTCTTGCCAAAAGTCATCATCAACATCAATCATTTTTCCACAATGACCTTAAATTGTGATGGAACACATATCCCATAACTAAATTGTGCTTATTTAACTTTATTTAGCAATGGATTTTTCCGTCGCTAAGTGGTTCCACCATGGTTTTAAATCAAGGCCGTTACGTAACGCGACGACCGTTATTTCTGGGTTTTTGAGGGTGCCGTGACCGATTTCGTTGATAAATAAAGGTGAAAAAAAATTGAAGAATAACGGCCATGACAACCGCGAAATAAAGGTAAAGGCCGTTATCGACCGATATTCACTGTGAAATAACGTGACAATTATAATTATTATTTATTTGAATAATTTTTCATATTTTTATTCAAATCATAAAAAAGATAAATAAATATCGTCAAA
>CATIWO010364712.1:0-13881 GCA_949673435.1 Macaranga tanarius | reverse complement strand
AACAACAAACAATAACCAAATTCAATCACAACACAAAAAGATTACACAACAACAATACAATTAACACAAACTCACTTGCTTTCTCTCTCTCGACCTAGCAGCAGACTCTCGATTCTTAATCATCCTTCTCTGTCTCTATTGTGACGCCTTATCTAAGGGTTCCATCATTACACTCCTCCCTCTTTTCCCTTCCCTGCACTTCCACTGCCACCGCCACTGCCACCGCCATTACCAAAAGTAACAATCGAGCCTTCAACTTCATCCAAAATGTGAAATGCACTACCAGTAGGAGTCCAAACAAAAACCAGAACCTCATGCTGCTACTGATTATCAAAAGCATAAATTCCACCACCGGTCAACGGCAATGGCATCTTAACCTCATCAACATTAAAAGCCACACGGTTCTTGTTCGAACCAAATTAAATAGTATTTTCGCTAAGAAAAAAAATTGAACTAAGAAATAAACAAAATCTTGTAAAGTGCAGCAGAAAGAAGCTTATATTTTCGCTAAGAAATTCATAAAAATAATAACTAAAAAACAAAACGGTCAATCTGTAGCATATTTTGAATTGACCTCGAAAACAACGATGGCGAATCTGAGCTTAGCAATGGAACATGAACTGCAGTGGTGAAGAACAATCTTCTACATAAAACGGTAAAAAAGTTAGCTAACAGAAGTGTAGTAGATTCCATTCCATCAAATCACCGACGATTTTCCGACCAGCCTTAACACCTTGAAAAATCACAGGCTCTCCCACATTTCCACCGCAAAATAAATACAGAAAATAAAAAAAATCCAACACCAAAACGCAAATAAACAGCGGATTCTTTATATATATATATATAGAAATGTTTTGGTGGTTAAGTGTTTAGAAGTGAAAGATAGAGACTTGAAATGGAGAAGAAGAATACGGAGGAGAAGAGGTGGTCAGATTTTGAAAGATAGAAGATATGTTGATCAAAATTGAAAATGTAAAAATTAAGTCTCAAACAATAAAAAGGATCAGACTATAAAAGAAAGAAGACTGGTCAAACATGCTATTTTTTAAAATTCTCTTTTTGTATTGTTCTTGAAAAGAAAATGTTTCAATTATGTGGATTTTTGTTAAACACCTTGTGCTTATCTCCATTAACATGAATTGTGGAAAAGAAATTTAAATAATACTTTTTTTCCAAAATAAAAGTACCAAATGGATCAAATTCATCCAAAATAATTGAAAATAAAATATAAAATAACATCATTTAACTGTATAATTGAACAAAGTAATTCATTCTTAATATATATATAAGTTCATCACAACTATAATTTTTTATCATTAATATGATGAGAAGGGCAAATGATGATGAGATGAGAAACTATTGAATCCAATTATATATAAGCTAAACTAATATTTTAACAAATAAATATATTAGCTCTTTTATTTATAGAAGATATAATGGTTTTTTTTTATTTCAATAAAATTAAACAATGTCCTCATTCAACTATTTGTTAATTGTTTTAAATTTAAAATTTTCATTAACCATACTACCAACATCTACAAAAAATTTTAGAAGTATATTGATAAAAAATCAATTTGTGTGAACATAGCTCAAGCAAGCATATTAAAAATGTGTCAACATATATAATTTTATTTACCATTATTTTTTTCAACTAATTTTACACACATTTTACCATTTATATTTTTAATATTAAAATAATATATAGACTTAGAAAATATGTCTCTAATTGTATATTTTTTTTGTGTATATATAAAATTTTTTTGGATTTATCTTTTCACCAGTTTAATTTTAACTTAATTTTAAATAATAATAATAATAATAATATAAAAGGAAAACATTTCTTTTAAAAGAAGATGTATCTATCATTATCTTATAACATATTTAAATCTTCTCAACATATAGTAGGTCATTTAATAAAGTGTTAAAATTAAAATAATTACATTTTAATGATTAGGATGGTGTGATATAGTGTCATAATGACACTGTAAAAGGTCTTAATGTTTAGAGAATTTTACCTCTCATATAGGATTTACTTGAATTTCAAAATAGTTAGAATTCATATACCTATCGGATACTAAATATATTAAATAAAAATATGAACATTAAAAATAATATACAAATTAATTTTTAATATTCACCCTCTCACTCACTACTCAAAATCATTATTTTAAAATTTGAATATACATGGATATATAGTTTAACAATCGAGCTAATATCATGAACTTTAATCAAGTAAACTAATTAAAAGTTTTATCCAAAAGAAACTCACTACTATCCACCATAAATATTTCAAGTGGCAAAAAATGTGAAAATTAAATATAAAAAAAATTGTTCAATTTCCCACTTTGTGCTCTTCCCATGTGATGGAAAATTAAACCACTTCAACTAGCTTAAAACAAACTCACTACTTACTAGCTATTACATTGGGTGGAATTTTTAAATGTTTATACTTCGTGTTAGTTATATACTTTTTATTTTTATATCTTTGTCTCTTGACATGAATTATTAACTTTTTATATTTTTTAATAAAATTTTTTGTATAAATTTTTGTTTGTCACATAAAATTATAAAATTTTCATTATATATGTGGCATATAATATATTAAATCACAATATTTTAATTTAAATTAAAAATAATGAGAATTAACTTTAATTAAGTACCACATAAACTAACTATTAATTCTACTATATATGAATTGTTACTTTGACTCCATAATTTTAAATTAATAGTAGATAAATAAATATTTAACTCTTTGTACTCATATATAAAGATGAGGCCATCATACGTCTAAATTTAGTATCATTTTAATTTTTTCTTTACTTGTAGGGGAACAATTGACTATTTTATCAAGGCAATATATGTTTGTGTTATTTTATCATTAATTTTTTCAACTAATTATACATATTTTACTATTTATATTTTTTATATTGAAATAATATATAGACTTTAGAAAATACATCTCTGATTATACTATTTCTTGCTTATATACAATTTTTGTTAGATTTGTACCAAAGAAGGATTTTTTTTATTGTTCTTGAAAAGAAAAAGTTTCAATTATGGGGATTTTTGTTAAACATCTAGTGCTTATCTCCACTACTAGAATGCAGCGATTTACCGACAAAATAAAATTCCATCGGCAGAATCCTAAAAATTTCAGGCGCCAATAATTAGCGCCTGAAATAGCGACCGATTAGTGATGGATAGATCATCTGTCGCTAATCGGTCGCTTGAGACGTCGCTATTTAGCGATCGCAATAGTCCGTCGCTATTTTTGGGACATAAAAAATAATAATAATCGAACCAACCCACTTTTATTTGACCTTTATTTTTCTCTTCCTCCTTCACAGCCACCGCCCCTCTCCCCTCTTCCACCTCTTCACAGCCAGCCTCTCTTCCTCCTCTCTCCCCTCTTCCCTCCTCTCTTCCACCTCTTCATAGCCGACCCTCTTCACAGCCGCCCCTATTCGTACGGTCTCCCCTCCTCTTCTCGTCCACTGCCAGGAGTCGGTGTCGGCTTCCTTTGCTCCACTGTCGACGACTGACCGGCCATCACCCCCAGCATTGTTGATCTTCCTCAGGTAAGTTACTCCTCTTCCTCTTTCGATTTTTGTTCATGGATTCTATGGATTTTTTTCATTTAATTCTTTTATTAAATTAATTATTGATGTGCTAATTATTTATAGGAATTTATTTTAGACGTAAATTATTGAAGTAGTTTTGTTTTTAGATGTATTATGCATATTTATTTTAGATGTATTATGCAAACTCCTAAAATAAATTGTTCTATTTTTAATATCTAAGAAATTAATGATAAATTTGTTTAACATGAAAATTATAATTAATATATTTTTTATTGAATTTTTAAATAACACAAATAAAATAAATTAACTTAAAATAGATTAACAATAATAAAGTGTATTCTAAATTAATATTATTTTATTTAATTATTTTTAAATATAAATAAAATAATTGTCAATTTAATAAATTAAATAAATAATATTTAATAAAATGTGAAATATGAGTTAGAGTATTTTGTAAAAATAATTTCACCTTTTTTTATTTTAACTCTATAATTTTTTGTATAAAAAAAAAATCAAATTACACCCTATAATTTATATTTATCTTAATATTTTTAAATTAATTTATGTATTATTTATTTAATATTTCAGTATAATACACTTTATACTACACTTCAAAAGAATTTCTATAGTTTTAAAATTTGATTGAACTCAATTTTTGTTTGGTTTGAATTAAATATTTAAAAACTAAAATGAATTGACTTGGTTAAATTTTTATATAAACAACAACATCATAATGCTCCATTTTATTAGTTATATCCAATAATAAAATAATCTTTAAATAATATCCAATGAATAAATTAAAAATTTGAAGAGGTTGATGAATTGCGATAGACATTTATTTTTTTGGAAATAAAATGCGATGATAAAAAATATATGTTATCATTTTTTTTGCAATTGTGATATTGTATAGAATTATTAGTTTTTCATTGCAGGATTGACCCTACTTTAGTAGGGAGATGTCTTTATTTTAGGAGAGGTTCTACCAAATTTTCGGTAGAATTCTCATAATTTTTTTATTTAGTCTTTATAGGTGGTTTCAGTTTTTTTTTAAGATTGTATACGTTAAGCAATACGTTCTTATTTTATTTACTTATTTTTAATTATAGATTTTTTCGGAGGATTGCTATTGTATCGAGTCCCAGTTAGGACTGCACGTCATTGAGGTAATTGATTAGCACTCATTTGTTGTCAATAGCCTATTTATATATATTTATATATTGGCTTATTTGTGAAAAAAATCCAAACATTTACAGCTTTTTGTAATTTAATCCCAACCTTTTAATTTTTGCAATTATATCTCAATTTTCAAAATTTTTTGTAATGTTAACATATTAATGAATTTGGTCAAAATTATTTTAGAAAATTTTGAGTGGGCAATGAAGTGTCATGCCACCAACACAAAAAGTGGACCCCAATAAGCCTTGTTGCAAAACATTAATGAATTAATTTATTTGACCAAATTCATTAATATGTTAATATTGCAAAAAAAAATTTAAAAATTGGGACATAATTACAAAAATTAAAAGGTTGGGATTAAATTGCAAAACGCTGTAAATGTTTGGATTTTTTTCACAAATAAGCCTTATATATTTCTGACAAGCATGCACTATTATGCAATTTTATTTCTTTTAGATATAATTTTTATTATTAAATCTATTATAAATTAATTAATATATTCTTATAATTATTAAAATAAGTTAATATAGATAGTATACAATGACTGTTCAAAATAATTATTAAAATTATTGAGCTTAAAAAAATCAACTTTTTATTTGATTGTTCAAATTTATTTATTACTTTTAAAGTACTTAATTTTTTTTTTTTGGTTGAAATTGATTGATCTTGAAGTTTCTTAGTGAATTGCGATAGACATTTATTTTTTTGGAGAGAAAATGTAATGATAAAAAATACATGTTATCATTTTATTTTTTTGTTATGATTTTATATAGAATTATTGGTATTTTATTACAGGATTGGCCCTACTTTAGTAAGAAGATATCTTTATTTTAGGGGAGATTCTGCCGAATTTTCGGTAGAATCCTCGTAATTCTTTTGTTTAGTCTTTATAGGTGGTTTCAGTTTTTTTAAAAAAATATTATATACGTTAGGCAATACGTTCTTATTTTATTTTCTTATTCTTAATTATAGATTTTTCTGGAGGATTACTATTGTATCGAGTACTAGTTAGGACTGCACGTCATTGAGGTAATTGATTAGCACTCGTTTGTTGCCAATGGCCTATTTATATATATTTATATATTTCTAACAAGCATGCACTGTTATACAATTTTAATTCTTTTATATATATTTGATGCATGAAGGCACTATGGATATTAAAGTTGTAAATTTATATTATTAATTTTTTAGTTATATTGTATGTGTATATTTTTACAAATCAGCACATGTATGTATATTAATTGTTTATTTGTTACCTAATAGTTGCTCCGAGCATGTTAAATAGCCTTAGTTAGCTGTAGAATACCCGTCCAATACACTCAATAATGAGTGCATTGGATTGTCCGAGTGGACAGTCTGTATAAGTAATGTTGATATTCTCGATCACGTACAAAACTTGGGCATACAGTATAGATAAGTTTGACTTCTTTTTGGCAATTGTTCTCTGGGTATATATCATACTATATGCCATACAAAGCCAATACATTATATGCTTCATTTGGCTTTACTGGGTATATAGTACAAATAATGCATTTAGAGAATGACGCCAAAAGGCTGACAAATTTTCTATATATTGTATGCACATGTGATCGAATGTTAGCGCCATTTATACAAATAGGTTAGGGCCAAAACTTTACAAGCGTGTTCACTTAAATAGGCTTTCACATATCTAGGTTCCCTATCTGTATACTAACTAACTTCAACCTTAATTGTCGATAAATGAACCTTCTGTTATGTACAAATGAGACAAAATCGGTTATGGATGTACGAAGGAAGAGTTATCAATAGGCTGTTGTCCTTAAAATTCATTGATAATGTTGAACAGTTTATTGGCTTTACAACTTCATATCCCGAGTGCATGAGTGGGGGTAATATTAATTGTCTTTGCATGAAGTTCAAGTGTAGAAACCAATATTTCCATGAACTTGACACTTTGTGGTTCCACATTTTAAAGAACATGTTTGTGGCTGATTACTGGAATTGGATATATCACGGTTAGCAGTAACTGGCAGTTGAACATGACACTTTTCTCAATACTTTTCCCCGCCAATCATCATACCAGGCTGATGATCAGAACTATTGTTCATACCAGAGAATGGTTGTTGATGCTACTGGTCCAGCTTTTAATCCATCCGTCTCAGATGAGCAACCAAACCTAGAAGTACAAAAGTTCTATGACATGATGCGTGCAGCTAAAAACGAATTATGGCCGGAAAATAGATGACATTCTCAATTGTCTACAGCTGTAAGAATGTTAGAGCTAAAAGGTACATATTAAATTTCAGATAGTGTATATAACAGTTTTAGTGAATTTCTTCAGAAAGTCCTCCCTGGCAACAATTTGAAGCCAAAAGACTTTTACAGTATGAAGAAGTTAATTCAGGGTTTGGGTTTGCCTATGGAAGTGATACACTGTTGTTTTAACAATTGCATGCTATATTGGGGTGCAGACTCTGATAGGCTTAATTATATGTTCTGTGGGCATGATAGGTATAAGCCTAATAGACGGGGATCAGTGAAGAGGAAAGTAAATGTTTCATACAAGAAAATGCATTACTTCCCCCTAACACATAGGCTCCAAAGACTTTATGCCTCTAGTGCAACGACTAGTGAGATGCGATGGCATGCAGAGCATGAGATGGAAGATGGTAAGATGTCACACTCGTCCGATGCACTAGTTTGGAAACTATTTGATCATAAGCATGAAGATTTTACTATTGAAGTGCGTAATGTGCGACTTGATTTATGTTCAAATGGATTTCGGCCGTTTGGGCAAACTGGCCAGCAATACTCTTCTTGGCCAGTGGTCATCACTCCATACAATTGATGAAAGTAAATGTTTGACCTGATACCGAATAGTGGAATAATGGTGCATGAAGCTTACAAATTAGTTGACATAAACCATCGACGCTGGTTTAATAAGTATGAACCGTTTGTTTTATCTACTTAGGCTACGCAAGTCTATTATTGCCCATATCCCAGCAAGAAGAGAGATCGAGCTAATTGGTGGGTAGTTTCGAAAGTGAAGCTAAGATCAGTAATTAAAATGCCAAAGCACTCAAAATCTGTAATTATTGTTCCTTCATTTCAAGATGATGACATATCAGATGTAAGAGTTGATGTTCACATAACAGATGATCAAGTAAATTTGGTTGACCTACGTGGCTAAGAGGAGGATGTAGATAAAGAAGAGAATGAAGAAGAAGATTTTGAGTATGAAATATCATCAGAAGATGGAGATGAGGAAAATACACTGGAAGAGACAGACGATGAGTGATTATCATTTACAATAATTGTTTGTAATTTGATGTTTAAGTTATGTACTAAAAAAGATGTTGGAAAAATAATAAATGTATTTATATTAATTTTATGCATATGTTCATTATATATTATTAATTTTGTTGCAATGAGTGCATTGGAATAGATGTGATATAAATTTTATAATATTTTATTGTCTAACTTTGGATTATATTTTTTTAGATATGAGGCATCTTGGACGAGGTCGGGCAGGTAGAGAGACAACTTCCAGAGGTCGCACTGGAGGACGGGAAAATTCTCAATATAGTTCACCTTCTGCTGCTACTGCGACGTCTTCATCTTGTATCGTGGTACCCTCAGCTTCATCTGCACATCCCCCACATGAGCATTATCCATCAGAGGAAGAGGATCTAAATCACCCGAAGGAAGAAGTAGAGCCCCCTCGACCTGGGGATCGCACTGTTGTAAGCATTGATAGATGAAGGTACAATTTAAATTAAAGTAGATGAATGAAGGGTATTAATGTGATATTAATTGCAATGGTATGAGTATTTTTTTAATTGTGTAAATATTGTTGAAAATAAAAGTATTAATATAAGTTTATGAATTTGTGAACTTTTTTATATTTGCTACAATAGCTAAAGGTTTAGTTATTATTTTTCTCTGAATAGTGCATGTAAATGGTATATTTTGAGTTGATTAGAGTATTAATTATATTCATCATATGTACAATATTATTTTATGTTGTAATATAAATGCAGAAGAGATCGATTACACCCGAGCAGTAAAGTTTCGAGGACTTGCACAACCATCTGTAAAAAATGTTAGTTCGTAGAAGGGTAGCAGTAGGCAGCACTTAGTTGGGATCAGATTGACTTCTACTGGGAGGAGTTTAAGGTGAAGAGTGCTATTTAAACTCAAGATTGTAATCAAATTTATATTGTTTCATTTGAATATTGATATGGAGATAGTGAGATCATGTATTAAAACGTTACCTAACAGTTGATTTGAGTCCAGAAATATTTCAAGTAGGAGGCTACTGACGAGCAGATAAAAGCAGTGTGGGCACAACATGCAGCAAATCGGTATAAAGATAATTTGTGCATATACAGAATGTCGAAGACACAAGATGGGTCGATATCCGATGATGTGTGGAGAGTTTGGCAAGAAAAATAGGCGCAACAATATTACATTGAAAAACGTACCAAAGCAAGAAAAAATTGCCTATCTGAAAAAGCCGGTCCAGGTATAAGTCCTTCTATGCACACAGGAGGGTCTAAATCTATACTTGACCATGAGCGAGCTATGGTACATACGAAATATTAAATATTAAAAATTATATACAAGAAATAGCTAATTAATAGTTGTTTGATAATGCATGCTATTGTGAACTATATTAATGTATTAAGATTAATTATTTCATTATATTCTTCATTTATGTTTATAATAATATAATATATTATTCATTTATTAAAACCGTAAGTAATATGCAGCCTAAGCAGGATGGAGTGCGACCAAGCGTACATAAATTGTTCAAGGCCACCCACACCAGTAAGTTAGATAGAAGCAAATTTATTGCTAAGAGATCAAAGACAGTTAATATAAGTATGAAAATATTTTTTCTGGATTTTGTATTATATTCAGTGGCCACAAATAAATAATGAACATATATAAGTAGTTTTTGCACATATTACATGATATAATAATAATGTATTTGATTTTTATCATTTGATTTAGGCACATTTCGAAGAGATGCTGGTTGTCGCTTCGTAACCAACAAAGGAGGGAGGAGAGGCACCTGAAGTTGATGAGAACCAGATTTTTCTTCAAGCAGTTGAATGAGTACAAAAACAACGAGTGTACGGTATTGGATCTTCAATATCGACTTACTATACGAGTAATTCCCACACTACCGGTGTGACATCCTCGATGCAGGACTTATTTCTTTCTCAGGCCGCTTTTGATGATGCGGTTGAGAGGTCTGTGCAGAGTAGATTAGACGTTGTTCGATCTGAGCTTCGCCATGAGTATGATCAGTAGGTTAGCGAATTTCAGCGTGAGCTAGAGACTTTGACGAGGTGGGCACACAGTTCTGGTATGCGACCTCCTGCACCTCCACACTTATCTCCTTCTCCAGCTTCACACACAGCTCCTTCAGATGCTGAGGGTGATCTTGGTCCATATCATACCACAGATTTAGCGAACCAGTAGGTTTTGATACTGTCTATATAACACATGTTTAAAATTATTGATAAATTGTGCATTTTTCATATATTATTAATTTATTATCATGTTAATTTGTGTTTCAAATATATTTACTTATATTTTTTTTAATACGATTATAATTTCTATTTAAATTATAATGAATGTTTATATAATTTACAATAGCCACAATCATATAAAAACTTAATAAATAATTATAGACCTATTACCAAAAAAAAAAATTTGTGCCAAAATTACCGACAAAAAATCCATCGGTATTTACTAACAAATTATCGACGGAATATCCGTCGGTAATTAGCGACGGAAAATATTCCGTCGGTAATTCAAAAATTAGCGATGAAATATTTTCCGTCGCTAATTACCGACGAAAATTTTTTGTCGCTAATTAAAAATATTGTTGTTAATTTCTGACCAAAAATTCAAATGATTGGACCTTTTACTGACGCCTTATTAAAAATTTAGCGACAGAATTTCTGTCGCTAAATTACCGATAGAAATTCAAAATCTATCGGTAATTATTACAGATGAGGTTTTTACCGATGAATTTTGTTCCGTCAGTAATAGATATTACCGACGGAAATTAACAATTTAGCGACGGATTTTTCCATCGCTAAATCGTTAATTTCTAGTAGTGCTCCACTAACATGACGTGTGGAAAAGAAATTTGAATAATACTTTTTTTCTAAAATAAAAGTACCAAATATATCAAATTCATTCAAAATAATTGAAAATAAAATATAATGTTGTGTTTTGTGACATGAATTTTGATGAGACATGTGTTAGCTTCGCATTTTGGATAAGTTTTTGGTGTTTTGGATGAGTTTGGTATGTGTTTTACATGTTAGAGATAGCCATGGGTAGAGACACGGGCGTATCTCAAGGTGTGTTTATGAACACGGGTGTGTATACGGCCGTATTGAAATCTACCGTTTTATCTAAAATAGCACACAGGGAGCTACACGACCGTGTTCCAGGCCGTATCTCGACTAGTTTACGCTCCAAAAAGCTATACGGACCGAAACACACCCGTGTAGCATGCAGAGTTGTCTAAATTCATTTGGAAAGCATTTTTCTTCCTATTTTCTCTCCATAAACTCTATAAATAATCCTTGTATCAATTTAGGGTTAACAAATTCGGCCTATTCATCATTGTTAGCTGTCTAAATACTCTTTGTACGCTATTTTTACAATCATAGTGAAATTTCTCCTTCTCTGCCTATGATTTTTACCCATATTAGGATTTTCCACATAAATCATTGTGTCTATTCTTATTTACTTTATTTTGCTATTATATGTGTGTTTGTTTACATTCACCTATTACTTCCACTGCGACTCTAACAAACTAGTATCAGAGTAAAGATTATTCTTTTCGGGTTTGATCTTAGCATTGTCTGATTTGAACAATGGCATCATTGAAGTATGATATTCCACTTTTGGATCGAAGTACAAGATTCACGTTATGGCAGATTAAGATGCGAGTCGTACTCACTCAGATGGAGTTAAATGATTGTATTTTGAGGTTTGATCAGATGTCCGTGTCATGGACAGATAATGTAAAGAAGCGTAAAAATCATAAAGCCTTGACATAAATACATCTGCATTTGTCGAATACTATTTTGCAAGATGTAATGAAGGAGAAGACCTTAGCTTTGTTATGGGAAAAGTTGGAGCAGATATGCATAAAAAAATCTCTCCCTAGCAAGATGCATCTAAAGCAATGTTTGTACTCTCATCGTATGGTGGAAGGTACATCCTTTGAGGATCACTTAACTATGTTTAAGGAAATTATCTCTAACTTGGAGAGTATGGAGCTCAAGGTTGAGGATGAGGACTTAGCTTTAATTTTGCTATATTCCTTATCCCCATCTTATAGGAACTTTATTAAGACTCTGTTGTATAATCATGAGAAAATCTCTCTAGAAGAGGTTTTTAAGGTGTTGTGTTCCAAGAAGTAAGTTAAATAGTTGGTGATTAATCCGAAGACTCATGGAGAGAGTCTTATTATTAGGGGAAGGATGACTGAGAGAGGTGGGGATAAGAATAAGGGCATATCTAAGTTGAAGAGTAAGACCGTTAAGTGATATTACTGCAAGAACCGAGTGTTTTAAGTTGAAGAATAGGACTAAGAGAGGTGATCATAAGGGTAAAAACCCAAAAAATTCTGGTAAGGCGAGTGTTATTGAAGATGTAGAAGATTTAGACAATTAAGGTAATCTTCTCGTTATCTCTGATAGTAGGGTCAATTCAATATATGACTAAATTTTGGACATCACCTGCACATTCCATATGACTCATAATCGGGAATAGTTTACAACCTATGAACCGAGAGATATGGGGACTATTTTGATAGGGAATGATGCCCCATGTAAGATTGTCGACATTAGAACGGTCAGAGTTAAGATGCATGATGGGATCATCATAACACTTAAGGGTGTTTGGCACATTCCTGATTTCAGCCAAAATTTTATTTCAGTTTTTACCTTCGACAGTGAAGGTTACAATTATTCAGGTGGAGGTGGAGTGTTGAAGATCACGAAGGACTCTCTCGTTGTGATGAAGGGGCATTTAAGGCATGCCAAGTTATACGTCTTGGAGAGTTCGACCATTATAGGTGATGCAACCATCACCTCCTTCGAGTTGGATAAAACTACACTTTAGTATCTGTGATTAGGCTATATAAGTGAGAATTGTCTAGTTGAGTTGAGCAAAAGAGGACTGATAGACGATCGGATTGGGAAATTGGAGTTTTATGAACATTGCGTGTTTGGGAAACAGAAAAGGGTGAGTTTTAGTAAGGGCATTCACATAATAAAAAGGACACTTGAATATGTTCATTCAGACCTTTGGGGGCCATCCCAAGTTTCTACTAAGGGTGGTACAAGCTACATGCTAACGGTCATTAATGATTACTCGAGGAAAGTTTGGGTGTTCTTTTTGAGGCATATGAGTGAGGTATTTGCCACTTTCAAGCAGTGGAAGACCATGATTGAGAAATAGATTGTAAAGCAAGTGAAGCATCTCCACACTGACAATGGTTTGGAGTTTTGTTCGGGTGAGTTTAACTCGTTTTATCAGACTGAAGGAATTGTTAAGCATTTGACAGTTCTAGGCACTCCACAACAGAATGGTGTGGCTGAACGCATGAATAGAACATTGATGGAGAAGGTTCGGTGTTTGCTTTTTAATTTCGGGTTACCGAAGTTATTTTAGGCAGAAGCTGCTATAACAGCCTATTTTCTTATGAACCGTTCTCCCTCAACGGTAATATACAAGAAAACTCCGGAAGAGGTATGGTCTGGTACTCCTCTAAATTATTCTGACCTGAGAATTTTTGGTTATCCTGCCTATGCTCATGTTGATAATGGTAAATTGGAACCTAGGTCTAGAAAATGTGTTTTTCTTGGTTATATGTCTGGTGTTAAAGGTTATAAGCTTTGGTGTCTCGAGTTGAGTAAGATTATTGTGAGTCGTAATATAATCTTTGATAAAACTGTTAGTGATATGCCCTAGGCCTATAGTATTATGGCCATATTGTGACTTTGTCTATTTTTCATTATTATAATAAAGAGGTATTTTATCATATTGACTCTATTGAATTCCATGAATGTTTAACTCTATTTAAGATCATCAAGTGTGTGACTTG
>CATIWO010364665.1:0-14673 GCA_949673435.1 Macaranga tanarius | reverse complement strand
AACCAATCAAACCGAACTATAAATATATATAAAATTTTATAATATACTATAGTTCGGTTCGGTTCGGTTTTTATCTATTTTTTACTCTAAAAACCGAATTAGTATTTTATTTTTAAAAATCGAACCGAACCGACTGGTTCGATTCGGTTCGGTAATTCGGTTTTCGGTTATTTTTGCTCACCCCTAAATGCCACCAATGCATCTCATATAAAACCTACCACCCATCAAATTAATTTCAATTTCTTTAGAATGCTGAATTGAACTGCACTCATTACTAACCGCATTTTTGCAGTAGCATTCTTTAGAATGGCTTCTTTTGTTTTTTGTTTTTTTATTTAATTCTGAAAGTTATTCTGCATCTTTTAGCTTATAAAGTTGAAGTTTGGTTTAGAAGTTTTTTTTGAAGTTGATGGCTATTTTTTTTTTGTCATTTAATAGTTCAATTAAAATATTACTTAATAAATAATTTAATTCAAAATTAGTTGCTAATCCTATCAAACTTTATTTTAAAGCTCTTTAGGAACCATTTGAGCACCTAGATTTTTCTTTCTTTACAAATCACGTTATTTCCTTTTTGGGTATTTTTTATATTGACCGTATTTGAGCTTTAGTACACAATTTCAAAATAGTCTATAGTTATAAAATAAAGTTTAATAATAGTTTATTCTTAATCAAAAAAATTCTAGTTGCCTATTTTTTATATTTTTTACTTTTTCATAAAAAAAAAAATTCATAGTAGCTACCGTTGATAATCTCTTAGATCAACGATAATCTCTTATTACTCTTTTTTATTTTATTTTTTAAATTTAATAAATATGGACTTATAATTTGTTTTTTATTAAATTTTTTGAATTTTCTTTCATAAAATTCTTAATACTCCTAATGGGATTTTAGTTGTTTTTCCTTTATAGAGTTTGCATATCTTTCTGTTATAAAATTTTTATTGATATTTCTACCAAAAAAATTCTATTAATATTTCTACAATTGAACTTAATTATTTGAAGATCAGAGAGTCAATTTATAACTAAATAAAATTATCAAAGGGAGTCTACGGATCGTCAAGTTACAAATCAAAAGAATTCTATCAACAGTATTAAAAATTAAAGAGTAGTAATAAGAAATTTCATAATTTGAATGAGATTTTATTTTGATACTTTTTTATTGTTTTATTATTTCTCTTGTTCTTTCATCAAAATGTATTTTTAATTTTCAATAAATGAATGATTTTTTATAAAAATAAAGTTTTATACATATTTCATTTTTACATAATTATTTAAGTAAAATATTATAAATAATAAATACATTTAAAACAAATTTCATTCCTAGTAGATTTTTTTATAATTATTTCTGATATTCGATAGTTAAAAAAATTTAACTAATTTAAATTGTGTTGGATAAACTAGGTAAAAATGGTGCAATTCATTTAATAGTTATTTTTTGTCATATATAATTGTATTTAAGGAAATAAATATTTAATATACTATGAATAATAATTAATAAAATAATTCACATTTACTATTAGTGACTATCAATAGCTAAATCAATCACTGTTTAAAAAAATAGCTAAACCAATCAAGCTCAAAGTTAGAGCTAACAACATGTCAATCAATTATTGAAAATCAACTATTGAATATATTAGAAAATCAAGAGGATATTTCTAATATATTCAAGAGGATATTTTTTTATTTTTTTTTATAAAGTCAGGAGAAGATTTTCAAGAGATAAAAGGTTTGTACTTGTTGATGCACAAAGGAGAAATTTTTTTTTTGCACATGTTGGTGGTCAGATTTGTAAAAGTGTTTAGCAGGAAACAAGAATATCTCATATTATTATTGATGCACGATTTATATAGATAGTTTGCTGATACAATTTGTTACAATCAGATACACAAGAAATACAATGATTATCAACAACGGCATGAGATAAATATTAAGAACTGATTGTTATCCTTATCATCCTCTCGCAAGTTGAGCATGGTTTACAACAATATTCAACTTGTCATGCAGAACAAGAATATGTATTTGTTGAGTGGCTTTGTTAACGAGGCAACAAGCTGATCATCTGAAGTTATGTATCGAAAAAGCAACGATCGAGTTGTTGAAAACCTTTTCCCGAATAAAATGGTAATCAATTTCAAGGTGTGTAGACCTGGAATGAAACACTGGCATGTTTATAAGATAGGTAGTCAGAGATTATCACACCAAATGGTTGGAGGGGGTAACTTTTGATAACCAAGTTCATGAAGAAGGGATTGCAGCCAATTAATTTCTTGGACAACAGTGGCAAGGGCCCGATATTCAGACTCAGTGGAGGACCTCGCTACACATCATTGTTTCCTCGAACTCCATGACATAAGATTGCTACTAATAAAAATTACAAAACCTGTTGTTTTTTTTCTATCATCAATGGAGCTGCCCTAGTCTGCATTGCTATAAGCAGAGATAGCAAGTGAGGAGGATTTGTTGATGTGAAGGCCATAATCAATAGTAGCTTAAAGATAATATAGAATTCTTTTGACAGCACACCAGTGGCTATCAGTAGGAGCATGCATAAACTGTGAAACCTTGTTGACGACATAAGAAATGTCAGGTCATGTAAGAGATAAATATTGTAAGCCTCCAACCACACTGCGAAAGAGCCCTGCATTTTTCAGGTGTTCCATTATGAATGGATAACTTGGTGGAAGGACAAGATGGAGTGGAGATACCCTTGGTTAAACCCATGTTAGCTTTAGACAAGAGATCTTTGATGTATTTTGTTTGAGTAAGCAAAAGACCTGATGATGTAAATGTGGCCTCTATGCCCAAAAAATAGTGTAAAGAACTAAGGTCTTTAAGAGCAAATTTGGCATGTAAAGAAGTAACAATATGTTCCATAAACTGTAGAAATGAACTAGTGAGCACCAAGTCATCAACATAGATAAGACAAAAGGTTGAAATGTTACCATCGAAATAGAAGAATAAGGAGCTATCCGCTCTTAAACCTTTGAAACCAAGCTACTGCAAAGCCAACATCAAGCACTTGTACCACTAAACCGGTGCTTGTTTAAGACCATATAGAAATCGTTTGAGTTTGCACACTGATGTAGTGCAAATCCGCAAGCGTACAGAATCGTATCAAGTAGTAAATAAAGATATCGTCTCATAGAGATTGTGGATTGAATATTGCAATACTTATAATGTTTGATTGTTTAGACAACGAAATAGAGTTTGGAATTTCAAAGGAACAAAACTAAATAAAAAAAATACAAATTCAATGCAAGTTTAAAAGTTAGGGTTTTTATTCTCAATTGGACCATTTCAAAAGATTGATTACCCAACTAGGTCTATACTAGTTCTAATTCATTTTGAAGGGATCTTAAAAACTATAGATTTTTCTCTCAAATAAACTTATAATTAATTGGAGATTAATTAATACTAAGTTTACCGGCTCTCACCAACCTAATGCCTTTTAATTCCAATTTGAAACACAATATTTATTCAATATTAATCCACTTAACTGTCTCTCAACTAGTTAAGCAATCAATAGGTTATTGCCATTTCCTACAGAACTCATCTCTCGATTAAGCCTATAGTGTCAATTCAATTTTAGGTTGATCAGTCCTAAACTGACATTAAGCATAATAACAACCAATGAATTAGATCTAGCAACCTAATATAAATCACAATAAGCACATGGTCAATTCAGAATAAGAACCCTAAAAAGGATCTAGCTACTCATGTTAATGATAAAAGAAACCAAACAAGAATTGAAAACCATTCTGAATATAATAACAATTAAATAAAAGAGTGATACAAGAAAAACCCCTTCTAAATGATGTCAGGAAGCCTTGCTCTTCTAACTTCAAGCCAAGTATCACCTCTACTATGAACTAAACAAATGAAATAGAAACTAAGGTAAAACTAGAACAAAAACAAGAACAACCCAAAAACAGGAATAGCCTAAAAAAAAAAGGAACAAACCCAAACCCAAATGAAAATGAAATGGTCCTATTTATAGACCCAAAGACCTAGTGAGAAAGGTAATCTAACCCCTTTCAAACTCTATCTAATAAAGAACTAAGAGATAAGTTCCTTTCTATCTAAACTTTAGCTGAAAACTATCACCTCGTTGGCTGCCACATCAGTCAGGTATGGGTGCGCAAGAAAATGGTATGGCTATGCAAGAAATACACCAATGCTTAGCCTTGTGTCATGCACGACCGTGCTCGATTTTGGCATGGTCGTGCCACCCTGTAACATGCCATAATTAAGTTTCAGGCACGGGTGCAATAATTAAGCATGGCCATGCTCAACCCCAATGTGGATAACTCCTTATCTTAAGTCTTTAGCTCATCTAATCTTCAAGGATTGATCCAATCTTCATTCCAATGCATCCTACAAAATAAAATTCAAAAGAAATTATCTAAAAACAACTAAATCCTAATAATTAAGATAAAATAATAAAACTAAATAAATTAACTAAAAACTAACTAATAATGCAACTACTAAGCCTAAGATGCAATAAAATAAAGTGCTTAAAACAAGTATTTTTCACACTCATCAAATACCCCTACATGTGAGCCTTTGCTTGTCCTCAAGTAAAAATAAGAGAACAACTTATTTATACAAAGAATTAATATCATGAGTGTTCTTAACTTGAGGAACCATCCTAATCTCCCCTTAATACAAGGTTTAAAAACTGAAAATCGAAGCAATAACTCATAACCAAGAACATAATAATTACCAAGTGAAGAGCAAACTCCCCCATTGAATTCACAAAACAGCATGATTAACAACCAAGAAAGATAAAAGTAGGCATGAAACACTAATACTCATGTAGTTCTTTCATTAACAACACTTAAAAGGCACATCACTTATTCCTTATACTTTCCCTATTGTAGTATCCCCCACCTTTCCATATTACTCAATGTGAATACCTCAATAAAGTCTTTTGGATACTTATACTCTTTATAGAGAATTGGAGTACATGTACGAGTGCGTTTTATGCTCCATCTCGCTTAAGGAACTTATTCTTTTCTTTTATTTTATTTTATTTCAGACATAGTGCCAATGCATACATGAACTAAATAAAACATTTAAATTTCTTCAAACATCTTTCTCAACTATCAGCACACTATTTCAATCACTCAATGAAGAAGTAGGCATTAAGTTCATTAAAATTTAAAAATTCTTAATCACAAGTTATTCCTCTAACTTAACAATCCAAATCAAGCATTAAAAAGAGATTAACACACTTACTCAAGAAGAACACACCTAATGATACTAACTCTTAGCACAAATAGGCTAAAAAAATCAAGTGCAAGGCCTTTTATTCATGCAACAATAAACTAAAATGCAAAACAAAAAATTAAAGACAAAAACAGAAAAGAAAAAGGGAAAGAAAACTCCCCTAGTCAGATGCATTCAAAGATAAAGTCTCTGGAACGATGATCTCAACGGAAGGCTCTGTTGATGCCTTAGTTCCTTTGCTTTGAGAGATCAATTGCTTCAGCTCCTTTACATCAGCTATCAGATTTTCCATCCTTATGTCTTTTAGGGTCTCATTAACTTCAAACTTGGTGATCACTTTCATCATCATGGTACCAAGCCTTTGATTAGTTCAATTCGCCACATCCTCTATCTTTTTCTCGACTCCTTCAATACTATCCTCAAATCTCTTTCTTTTTACTGCTCTATTCTTTTTATTTGCTTTGGCTTTACCATCCTTCTTATTCACTCTTGCATTCTTGCGAGCTACTTGAGATTTGACATCTTCTTGTTCCTCTTCACTAACATCATCAAAATTCTCTACCACCTTAGGTAGAAAAACATCTCTATGTCTTAAGGTGGTTTGACGTAGTTGATATCATCTTCTATTATCTACCTCTTCTAACCTTCCAAAATCTGTAATCACCTTAGCTCTGACCAGAAAATCCTCATCAAAGATTTGACGTTCCAATGGTGTAAGAATGGTAAGCTTCCTTGGTACAAAGTGTATGGCCAAGCCCGTGATAATATGGCCCATAGACATCAGTGTTTTTCATCCATGCACAACACACCACATAGAACGAAACAAAAGATATGCACTATTTACCCTACGGTTAGTAGCCATGCACCACATCAAGAATAATTCGTTAGGCATAACCTTTGTACTCTCATTCCTACCACAGATGGTGTGTGCTATGAATTTTTGTATCAACAAATATGAGTGACTATCAATTAGACCACTAATCATAGTATCTCCATAACTTATTCTATCCCCTTTTATAATTTTAGCCCAAAATCCAATCATGTTAAATTCAGGGGGAGGGTGACAAATACCTCCTTCAGAAAAACTAAAAATTTCAGTCATGAGATCATAATCAAACTCATATTCTTTTCCAAAGAATCTACACGAAAAAATTCTCTGTTCTTCATCTTTGATTTTCAAAGTGGTGTAGAATTCAATTGTCAATTCAAGAAACACATCATACTTTACTATTTTCAATTTAAACCAGCCTAGCCTTTTGCACAACAAATTCACAAAATCATACAATCTAATATCCTTCAAGAGTTGATCATCAAAGTATTTAGGCATGCATATGTTTCTTTTGCTAAAAGAAGAGAATCTCTTACCTTCTTCATATGAGAAAATAGGGAAGAAAGCATCATACTCCTCCTTAAGATATGTTGGCTTAGGTATTATTTCCATTGGTATCTTTCCTTTTGCATTGGAGCTTCGGCTACTGCTAGACATGCTCATTGAATTCATTATGTAGCAGGAAAAAGAATTGTAGAGAATATGGATGCAGAGAGAAAAAGTGTAGAGAATGTAGAAGTTCTAAAAATAGTCCTACGCCTATAAATAAAAGAACAAAATTTTACGTTTACAAGGACTAAACAACCTATCTCCTAATCCTTTATTAAAAAGATGAATTTTATTGAAAGATAAAAACCACTATCCTACTTGAATTAAAAGTCCTAAAAACATTAAAATAAACAAAATAACAAAATTTAACTTGAAAAAATTTATTTTTCCTCCCCCACACTTAAACAATGCAATGTCCTCAATGCATAAAACTAGGAAAAAATTCGAGGTGAGTGACTATCAGGTGGCATGGCTGTGCCACTTTCACGGCCGTGCTCGAAAGTGGCACGGTCATGCTTGGTTCCAACTTTTAGAACCTGAGGCACATGAAATCATGCACGGCTGTGCCATAAAATGGCATGGCCATGCCCGACTTTAACAATTTGCACATTGAAGTATAAATTGATGCATTATAGAGCTTTAAATCAACTTCATTGCCTATATGTTGCACAATTTAAATGAAAGGTAAAGAAATTAACATAACTAAATCACATCATATGACATTAATCAACAAAAATGTAGAGTACAAATACTTTAAACAAAACAAAATACATGAATATTAACATAAAACATAAAGCAAACACAATACTAAAAAAAATACAAATACGAAAGCAAAGACAAAATTAATACAAAGAAAAGCAAACACAAAACACAATTATCCAATCCCAACTTCTTGAATACTCATTGATGTGGTCCTTAATTATGCGGAGGGAATGAAGGTGGAAAGAAGTTTTGACTTTGAAAGAAAGCCATGAGATTTTGATTTAACATTATGACATCATATCGAACATCATGTAAACTTGAATTCATCTCATGTGCCATGGAAGTGAGCTCTCCTATATTAGAGTCAATGACACCCACTTGAAGCTCCAAAGTATCAAGGCAAGTCATCACTTATTGCAATTCACTTTCTTCCTCATCTCCTCTTGCCTTACTTGTTGGTGTGGTTGATTGGCAATGAGTCGGGGCACTCTATTGATTCCTATTTCAACCATTCCCACAGCCTCCATCATATGAAGATCAATGAGAGAAGGACCCGGTAGCTTATCGAATGACATATTATCAATGTCAAAGCCCATATAATTTGCACTGCTAAGCACCAAGCCCCCTATCTTTATTGCCCCTTCTCGTTTGGTTGCCACATCTTTGAATTTAGAGGCAATCACATGACATACATCCAATTTGAGATTGTTTACCATGCAATATAAAACATTTAGTTCTATGGTAGTGACTACGGAATCCCCCTCCTTTCTAGGAAATAAAGAGTGTGACATTACCCGATGGAGGTATCTCAAAGCATGGGAATGAATTTTTGACTCTTTGGCCGACCTAGGTTGATTGAAGACATGTCTTTGCTCAGTAATTTCACTCCAAAATTCATCTCTATCATAATCAATATTTGCATCTTGGTCTTTTAAGAAATGAAAAACATCATTGAGTATAAAGAGACCAATGGTGTGATCTTGGTTGCCTAGTCTAAAGCTTAACATGGCTTCATTTTCATCAAATTGGAAGGATGACAGAAATTCACATGTAGGAACAACATATATGGGGTGTTTCATCAACATAAAAGCTTCCTAACCCAACCTAGAGACATACATGTTCACATCATCTAATAAACCAACTCTTTGAAGGGATGACACACTCATATATTTCATAGGTACGAATTTTTTAGCCATTAATTGATCAAACTTGTTCCTTTGCCCCTCATGCCCAAATTGAATATTAGGAGGGAAAGGTCTTACCAATCTTTCTTCTTATTGATTTGGATTACTTGAGCTTCCTCCACATCTCCTTGGTCTTCTTTGTGCAATTGTCTTCCTTCTTAGTTCCCTTTCCATAGTGTTGTTCATAAATTCAAATTTGAGAGGAGAGTGAAGAAGAAAATGTAGAAAGTACTGAGAGAATGTGAAGGGGAAGAAGTCATACTTGAGAAATTTGAGAGGAAGATGAGAGGATAAGTTGAAAGTATGTAGAGAAGAGAATGGAAGGGTGGTTTATATAGAGGGGATTATGGTTTTAAAAAGAGTGAATTGTGAATTGGGAAGAGGAAAAGGTTGTTGGAATTGATTAAAGAACTTGGGAAGTGCAAAATATTTTGGGAATTTAAAAAAGGTATTTAGGAATTTGAAAAAGGATTCAAAGTTGAGAAACCCTAAGTCTAGGAAGATGAGAAAGGTTTTGAAACTTATGGGTAGTGGGAAAACATGGGAATTTGTGAATTGGGGTTTTAACTTATTTGAAATTTAAAGAAAATGTGCAATAGAGATGGACCTATAGGTGGCACAGCCATAACTGGTTCTAGCATTTCTTGACTGTCCTAATTTCATATAGGCACGGCCATGCTTGAATGTGGCACGGCCGTGCCTGGTTTTAATGCATTTTCTCACTTCTTTTTATTAGTCCATGACACATGGGTGCGCAACACGGTGTACAACATGTACATTCACACAAAACACATTAAAAATCACCCACACTCACATGTAACAATCAAATTTTATTCCCACATCAAAAATACTTACCTCTCATCCTTTAGCTTTCCTTCTATTATAATTCACAAACATCCTTCCATACTCCTTCTCTGAAAAACAAAGTTAAAGAACTTGTGATTAGAAATTGTAAAACTAAGAACTAAAAGAATTAACAAGAAAAATGAAAAACAAAAACTTAGTTGAGCCCTCAAAAAGCGCTCGTTTAGGTCTATGAGCTTAGACCATCATGATCTTCAGAATGTTGAATTGGCCAAAAAGGTCAATTGGCAAGAATTCTCCCATATGCCTCCATTGTAGATTTTTAGTCTTTGCCCATTGACTTTGAACTTCTTTCCTCTAGTGTTGCAAATTTCCACAGCTCCATAAGGGTAGACATGGCTTACTATAAATGGTCCCGACTACCTACTCTTGAGCTTTCCTAGAAACAATCTGAGTCTAGAGTTGAATAACAACACTGGGTCTCCTTTTTGAAAAATCTTTATCTTTACCTTAGCATCATTCCACTTCTTTGTACGTTCTTTATAAATCCTGGAGTTTTCATCTGCCATTTCTTTTAACTCCTCTAATTCACTCAACTGCAGAAGTCTCTTTTCAGCTGCTTTCTTGCAATCACAATTCAAAGCTTTTATTGCCCAGTAAGCCTTATGTTCAATCTCTACAGGAAGGTGACATGCTTTTCCCTAGACCAACCTATATGGAGACATTCCAATAGGTGTCTTATAAGCTGTACGGTATGCCCACAAAGCATCATCCAACTTCCTTGCCCATTCTTTTCTCGACTTGCTCACTGTTCTTTCAAGAATCCTCTTTAATTCTCTGTTGCTTACTTCTACTTGTCCACTTGTTTGGGGGTGGTACGGAGTAGCTATCTTGTGTTTAACCCTATAACGAGCTAGCAATGCTTCCATATTTCTATTACAAAAGTGTGTTGCTCCATCACTTATGATAGCTTGAGTCATTCCAAACCTAGCAAAGAGTCTTTGCAAAAATTTACAAACTACTATTGCATCATTCACTGCACATGCTTGAGCTTCCACCTATTTGGATACATAATCCACATAAACAAGTATGTACTTGTTTCCATCTGAAACAGGAAATGGCCCCATGAAATCTATGCCCCACACATCAAATATTTCTACCTCAAGAATTCCCGATTGGAGCATTTCATCCTTCTTGGAAATGTTGCCACTCCTTTGACATGCATCATAACTAAGTACAAACTTTCTAGCATCATGAAAGAGTGTAGGCCAAAAGAATCCTACTTTAAGAACCTTTGCATCAGTTCTTTATGGACCAAAATGACCACCATTGATCATCTCATGACAATGTTACAAAATTGAACCAGTTTCTTCTTCTCCCATACATCTTCTTATCACTCCATCACTGCATAGCTTCCAGAGATATGGCTCATCCCACAAACAGTACTTGGAATTATAAATGAGCTTTTTTCTGTATTGGCTATTAAATTCTTCTGGAAGCCTCCCACTCGAGATGAAATTTGCTATGTCTGCGAACCATGGAGCTTTTAGACTTTGGATTACTAACAATATCTCATCTGGAAATAGCTCCTGAATAGATTCTTCCTCCTCATCTCCATCTTGCTCCAGCTCTAATCTTAAGAGATGACAAGCTATTACATTCTTTGATCCCTTATTATCTTTAATTTCAATGTCAAACTCTTGTAGAAGTAGCACCCATCGTTTGAGCCTTGGCTTTATGTCCTTCTTGTTTAGGAGGTATTTCAATGCTGCATGATCTGTATACACAATAACCTTAAAACCAAGTAAGTAAGATCGAAATTTATCAAAGCAAAAATTAATGCTAGCATCTCCTTCTCGGTTGTGGCATAGTTAAGTTGTGCATCATTCAAGGTTTGACTTGCATAATAGATGACATAAAGTTTATTCTCCTTCCTTTGGCTAAGTACAACTCCTATTGCATGGTCACTTGCATCACACATCAATTTGAATGGAAGATTCCAATCTGGTGATACAACTATAGGGGCTGATATCAATGCTTCTCTCAACTGGATAAACTGCCGATAGAATCCTGTATGGCCTAGGAAACTTTGAATTCCTTTGACGTTTGTTGGGTATTAAAGCTTTTTAATGGTCTCCACTTTTGCTTTGTCCACTTCAATACCTTGTGTTGAAATTTTATGTCCAAGAATGATTCTTTCCGCCACCATAAAATGACACTTCTCCTAATTTAGTACCAAGTTTGTCTCTTCACACCTTGTCAAAACTTGCTCCAAATTTTCCAAGTATCCTTCAAATGAGCTCCCATAGACTGAGAAGTCATCCATGAATACATCCATAATTTCTTCCACTAAGTCTGATAATATGGCCATCATGCACCTTTAAAAGGTTGTCGGAGCATTACATAATCCAAATGGCATCATTCTATAAGCAAATGTGCTATAGGGACATGTGAATGTTGTTTTCTCTTGATCTTTTGGAGCAATTGCAATCTGATTGTAGCCCGAATAACTATCTAAGAAATAGTAGAAGTCATGTCCTGCTATCCTCTCCAACATCTGATCAATAAATGGTAGTGGAAAGTGATCCTTTCTAGTGGCTGAATTCAGCTTCTTATAGTCAATGCACACTTTTCATCCAGTTACTATTGTTGTAGAGATTTTCTTACCTTCTTCATTTTCCACCATAGTCATTCCTCCTTTCTTTGGTACACACTGGATAGGACTTACCCATGAACTGTTTGAGATTGGGTAAATGATTCCAGCATCTAGTAGCTTTACCACCTCTTTCTTCACCACTTCTTGCATGTTTAGATTGAGCCTCTTTTGCCTTTCAATGGTTGGCTTGAATCCATCTTCCATTAGAATTTTGTGCATGCAATAAGATGGACTTATCCTTCTTATATCCAAAAATTTCCAACCAATTGCTTTTATTCTTCTCTTGAGCATCCTCACAAGCAATTCCTCTTGGTCTTGGGTGAGTTTAGAAGATATGATCATAGGTAAAGTTTGGTTCTCTCTAAGAAAAGTATACCTTAAGTGTTGAGGTAAGGTTTTTAAATCTACATTTGGTGGTTTTATGGTTAATGGTGGTGTAGATTCAGTGTTTGGTAATTGAATTTGGGAAAAAGAAGTTTGGTGTTTAAGGTAATCTTCATCTTAGGAGGTTTGTACCTACATACACTTCTCAATATACTCCAATTCATCACAATTTGCCAACCTCCTTCATTGGACTTCAATCACACATTCATCCACAATATCAACTCTAAAGCATAAATCACTTTCAGAAGAGTGTTTCATACCTTGATAGATATTGAACTTACAACTTTTCTCACCTACTCTTAGAGTCAAAGTTCCATCATATACGTTAATGATTGCCTTGGCAGTATAGAGGAAAGGCATACCAAGGATTAATGGAATGTCTTCATCTTCCTCAAAGTCTAGGACAACAAAGTCTAATGGAAAAATGAATTTTCTACCCCTTACTAGCACATCTTCCAATATTCCTTCTGGTTCCTTTACTATTCTATCTGCCAGTTGTAGACGAATGTTTATTGATCTTACTTCTCCAAGTCCCAATTTTCTGTAAATAGACAAAGGTATAAGATTAATAGAGGCACTTGAATCACACAAAGATTTTTAAAATGATAGATTCCCAATAGAACATGGAATAGTAAGACTCCCTGGTTGCTTCCTTTTCAAGGGAAGTTTGTTTCAGATGATTGCACTGCGCTCCTTTGTAAGTGTGACTGTCTCAAACTCCTGCAACTTCTTTTTGTTGGAAATTAGCTCTTTCAAGAACTTTGCATATTTTGGCATCTGAGCTAGACATTCCACTAAAGGCATGTTGATGTGGAGTGTCTTGAATCTTTCCAAAAACTTTGCAAACTGCTAGTCATGCTCCTTTTTCTTCAACTTTTGCAGATATGGTACTGAAGGTTCATAAGGTTTAATTGGTGGTGCTTTCGGCTTAGCCTTGTTCTCCTCCTTCACTTTTGATTCTTCTAGTGTCTCAGCCCTTTCATCATCCTATTCTTTCTCTCCTTCATTCTTCTTTTCTTCATACTCCATTGTTGCTTTAAGGGTTTGGATCTCTATACCGCTTCTCAAGGTGATAGCCTTTACTTGCTCTTTTGGATTCTTCTCCGTATTGCTTGGTAATGCACCTTGATTCCTTGTTGCTAAGGAATTTGCTAGCTGCCCCATTTGCACTTCTAGATTGTGAATAGAGGAAGAATGATTTCGAATCATTTTCTCCATCCTCTTCTGGGCTTCATCTTGCTGGCTCATCTTTGATGACATCACATCCATGAATTTCTCCATCTTGCTATCCATTGAACTTTCAGAGGATGAACCTTTGTCTTGGTAAACTGAGGTTGAGGTTGCTGCACATTTTTTCCTCCAAATCCTGGTAGTGCTTGTGGTCTCCACTAGTTGTTTCCTTGATTGCTCCAGGATAATTTTGGATGATTCCTCCAACTTGGATTGTAGGTCTTTCCATAGACTTGGTTTTGAGGTCTTTTGAAGTTGCCCACATAGTTGACTCCCTCTGTAGTCATCCCTTACATCATTTGACATTCTATAGTAGGATGACCTCCTTGACATAGTTCACATGAGGAAGACAATGTAGATACTGCATTGACATTCACCTTATCCATCCTTTTTGTCAGAGCATCAAGCTTTGCATTCAATATAGTTAAACTGTCCAAATCTATTGCTCCAGCTTTCTTTGTAATGGTCCTCTTATTAGACCACAAACTTTGTGTATTTGTCATTTCTTCAAAGAGATCCAATGCATCTTCTGGTATCCTTGACATGATAGTACCTCTAGCTGCTATATTAATGTTGACTCTAACCACATGATTGACTCCTTTATAGAATGATTGCACCAAATCCCATGTAGGAATCAATTGAGGTGGACACTACTTCTGAAGGTCTTTAAATATTTCCCAGCACTTGTAGAATGTTTCATCATCTCTTTAAAAGAAAGAGTTAATCTCATTTCTGATCCTCAACACCTTTGCAGGTGGTAAGTATTTATTGAAAAAGGTTGTATAAAGCTCTTGCCAAGTGTTGATGGAGTTGGGTGGCAAACTTGTAAACCATCTCTTTGCTCTATCTATTAGGAAAAATGGAAAGAGGATCAACTGGATTACATCAGGCTGTACTCCATTCATCTTGAAGGTAGAACAGTACTCCAAGAATCTAGACATATGACCTAATAGATCTTCATGTGGTAGCCCATTGAATGGTGAGTTTTGGATAATTTGAATCATAGCCGGCTTGATCTCAAAGTTGTTTGCTGATACCGCCGACCTTACAATTGGTGTCTGATCACCTTGTACATTAGGATGAAGGAAAGTGTGTGTAGAGGAA
>CATIWO010364636.1:0-17263 GCA_949673435.1 Macaranga tanarius | reverse complement strand
AAATGAAGTTATGACTTAGCTCTCTCTACAAACTCCACTAACTATATCAATAAAGCTAATATGATAATAGTTTATGTGTTGAGTGTCTCACACTCAATTCACATGCATAAGGAGTGAGAGAGTTGTCTCCACACTCTCCACTAACTCAAATAAAGCTAATATGACAATAGTTTATGTGTTGAGTGTCTCACACTCAATTCACATGCATAAGGAGTGAGAGAGTTGTCTCTACACTCTCCACTAACTCAAATAAAACTAACATTATTTAATTAGCTACAACTTGAGTGTTTCACACTCAAGTCACATGCAATGCTATAAATTGAGTGTCTCACACTCAAGCTACATGCATGACTTGGCTTTATTGTGAGTGGGAGGTGTTTGGTTGCTTGGATAACCTTAGCTTTGATATCCATTAACTCTTAATGGATGTGGGCTAAAGTTATGGGCTCATGGGCTTCTCTACATACTTAGAGAAGACCCACCCATACCTATCCAATAAATAGGCTCATTAAAACTCTTTTAAATGAAGCCTATGCACAAGTTCATTTATTAATAAGATAGGTCCATCTCATGGGCCATATTGAACATGTGGGTTTATTTAAACTCTTTAAATAAAGCTCAAGCTTAAGTCCATAATTATACTAGGTTCATCTCATGGGCCCATATTGAAATCCATTAGAAGACATATATTAATTTAGTCATTGAACTTAATATCACATATTAATCAAGTTCAAATTAATATTTATTTAATTGCTATGAAGCCCTAATCTTTGAATTTAGATTTCGGGATATGCTAGATCCTCGTATACGCGCAAATTCAATTCAATTAATTAATTAAACTCTTTAATTAATAATCAAATTAATATAAGTCTTCCAAGCATAATTTTTATGTGTGTGACTTACTATATTTAAGTCTAAATGACAATAGAAAATAATATTAACACTCAATATTATGAAAACACCTTTTTCATACTAAATGTGAAAATCCTATAGGTTAATTGTTTTTAAGATGAAATATAAAAAATATAAAAAATAATTTTTAGTCGGGTTCCGGTTGTTAATGGTGTTATTGGGCAGCAGTACCCACTACCACTACCACCCAGCCCCTCCTTTTCCTCTTTGTTAAGCTATTTGCTCTGCCCTTTCTTCTTCAATCGCTATTGCTATGCAACAGTCGCTGAAACGCCAATGAACCGCCGCGATCTGCAACGCACAATTTGAAGCGGCGGCGGTGGAGCGCTGAGGGAGCTAACTATATCTCTAGTAATTTTCAAGAAACTATTCATTGTTTGACGGAGGCTACATCAGAAAAAGAAAAGCAATCAATCAATAAACAATGTCAGAAAACGATGGAGAAAAGAAAGTGGCTGATAGGTATCTGAAGCGCGAGATTCTTGGTGAAGGTACTTATGGTGTTGTCTACAAAGCCATTGATACAAAGGTAACAAGCTCTATGCCTTTGCTTCTTTTTATTTATTTATTATTTTTTCAGTATTTAATTTCTACAATAAGGTTAGAGAAAGAAAATGGGGAAAAGGGTTCGCTTTACGATTTAATTTAACCCTTTCAATTTGGTAGTGGGTGACACTAGAATTTATTTTATTGTATTGAAATAAATTGTTATTGTTACTGGGTTTTTCATCTGATTCCAGCACACAACATTTGTATAGGTTTCAGATGAAGTCTACTAATGCTAGTGTCCTGAACGTACCAGTAGTTTAGATGGAAGTTATATTGATTTTGATTTGGTCTGTTGGATTGGTATTTTCTTTGTGCAGTCTGGTCAGACGGTTGCAATCAAGAAAATTCGGCTTGGAAAGCAAAAGGAAGGTGTTAATTTTACAGCCCTTAGAGAGATTAAACTGCTTAAGGAACTTAAAGACCCAAATATAATTGAGCTCATTGATGCATTCCCCCACAAAGGGAACTTGCATCTTGTGTTTGAGTTCATGGAAACTGATCTTGAAGCGGTCATTCGTGATCGGAACATATTTCTTTCACCAGCTGACATAAAATCTTACTTCCAAATGACACTGAAAGGACTGGCTTATTGCCACAGGAAATGGGTTCTGCACAGGTATTGACATTGTACTGGAGCTTGTTTTCAAATTAAATAATTTGCTAGTTCCTAAATATGCGTGTCTCAGATTTTCTGTAATTGTGTTTTACAGGGATATGAAGCCAAACAACTTGTTGATAGCTCCTAATGGACAGCTGAAGCTTGCAGATTTTGGTTTAGCACGTATATTTGGAAGCCCAGATCGCAAATTTACTCACCAAGTATGCTTCTGCCTGTGTAACTGCTAGTGATTTGTTTTACTGTGAAAGCTCTAGAATTTTGAATTAAAAGGATGTTGATATCTAAACCCATTATCCTATTTGGTGAATTTTATCTTTCATATGCTTACTGCAGCGGATGCTACTTATTGACATACTGGAACAGCACATAGTCTGTGCTTAAATTAAAATTAACAATAAATTTTTGCTCAGGAGCAGTGCTGAATTCTTGTTCTTCCTCGTCTTTTATGTTTTCTATCTTGTCCTATATTTTAGCTCATTACTCTATGCACATGAAAGATGAATTCTTTGTCTTACCTGTTCTCATAGATGGACATTACTTTGCATATTCTACTGATAGTTTTTTTTTTCCCTCAAAAGCTTAATTCCTTGTCAAAATTTGTGATTTTGCTTGTAACTGTGGAAACTAAACTTACAATCTTGGTGTACCAATGAACAGGTTTTTGCTCGATGGTATAGAGCACCTGAGCTGTTGTTTGGCACCAAGCAATATGGTGCTGGGGTTGATGTTTGGGCTGCAGCATGCATTTTTGCTGAACTTCTCCTCCGTCGACCCTTTTTGCAGGTGATCATAGATTTTCATTATGGAGCCATCAATAATTTGGTTTTGGAAACTTGCAGAAATGCTTAACATTTGTTTTCAGTTTTATTAATTCTATGGGTTACTTCTCTTTTCTTCTTGATATATTCTATTTGGATTGATGGTGTTTATTTTTTTCAGATGGTGTTTAGTTCCACATGTGTAGATAATAAGTTCATTTGTCTCCCTGGGTGAGATGCTGTCTTATTTAACCTAGTTCAGAGTATTATCGGGGCAAATATTTGAATGTTGTTCTATGTGTTTAGTTTCCAAAGAGGCTGGTCTCTGTCCTACACCTTCTATTTTTAAGAAACCATTGTGTGTCTCACCACTCTTCTGAATTTTGGTTGAGGAAGTTGAGAGAATGATTCTCTGTGAATGAATGTTGAAGTCTTAAAGTTTAAGGCAGGCTGAAGCTAGAAGACAATAGTGGTAAGGTTTTTGACGATTTGAGAATGGATAAGTATAGCTTGCCTTACAAATGACTTTGGGGATCCTATTTGAAAGAAAAGATAGTTGGAGGCTGAAAAGTTTATTCAGGTGGGTGAGAGGAGATGGGCAAAGTGAGGTGTTTGATTGGGAATCAAGACTAATGACTCTGAAGTTTCTAAAAATTTCATTTGATTGTGAATAAAACATTATTAAGGAATGGAATTCTAATATTTGAGAATATTAGTGCTGGAACCTTTTTCGATAAGTTTTAGACTTTTAAATAAAATAAGGACTCTTAAAGAAATCTAAATTATTGTGCTTGCAAGGCTGGAAATTACAAATTTACTCCTGAATAATGAAATTAAAAAAACCATAACTCTAAATTGCTGAATCCTTTGAACTTTGTTTTTCTTGACTTCTTCCTTGGCCGCATCAATCAGACAATACATTATGTAGCACCTGATATTTAAAACTCTGTTGAGAATAGCTAACTTAACAAAAACCTTTGCTTTGGAAGGGACCTTGGCTTTCCAAATATGGTAAGCCAAAGGAGGAGTTGCATTAAAAAAATCTACTAAAAATTTTATAAAGAGAACAGTCTAACTTTTTTGAACGCAAAATCTAGTCAAATCTAGGTGGAAAGCAAATGGATCTTGAGGATGTTCAGCAATGTTGCCTGAGGGAGGGAGAGGATTAAAAAAATGTGGTTATTGTGACTCTGAAGTTGAACACCATGAGAGTGTCTTGCAATTATATTTTGTATTGCAATTATATTTTGTATTGTGAACTTTGATGGTTTGGGGCCTTACTCAGAATGGATGACAAAGCATATTGTGACTGACAAAGTTGGTCTCACCTACAAACCAAAGTTTGTTGTGTTGCTGACCTATTGTTCAGTTCACCTCTATTTAATAAAGGATTCCTTAGTAAAAAAGCATTTTTCTTGTTAACAGTACAAAAGTGATGCTGTCAATTTTGCTCAACTTTATTATTTTACTCTAGACTGGTGCTAAAAATGGATATTGTGTTTGTGCAGCTAGTGAATATATTTCAGCATTTGCACATTCTTTTTTGCAGCAAGTATTTTCATTGCTGATAGATGTTTGGTAGTTTTGCTGATTCACATGTGGTTGCAGTGTAACCTCTTTTCCTGTGATCACTTCTTTGGCTAATTGCTTTAATATTTTGAAGTGTTCCCGTCCAGATTCTGCAGTACAGTCTACCCACTTGTTATTATGTTTCCTCTGCTAATTATATGTGAGGCATCCATATCTAGTTGTCTAGTGCTTCTGAAAATTTGATCCTAATGTTATAGGGTACTAGTGACATTGATCAATTAGGAAAGATCTTTCAAGCTTTGGGCACTCCAACATCTTCTCAATGGCCTGATTTGGTATACCTTCCTGATTATGTGGAATACCAATTTGTTCCTGCACAACCATGGCGTAAATTGTTCCCGATGGCCAGTGATGATGCCTTAGATCTGTTAGCAAAGATGTTCACCTACGATCCAAAAGCTAGAATTACAGTGGAACAGGCATTAGAGCACAGGTATGATGAACATTATGAATGGGAAAACCACATTGTTATTGGTTTCTTGCTCTCATCGTTGTCCTTTTTCCAGGTACTTCTCATCGGCACCTCTGCCTACTGAGCCGGCCAAATTACCTAGACCTGCGCCGAAGGTGGAATCTCTAAATCCTAGAGCTTCAGATTTTAATCTCCTAGATGGACCCACTGTGTTGTCACCGCCAAGGAAGTCAAGAAGAGTGATGCCTGAACGTGAAGGATTTGAAGGAAATGCATATCCAGTTGATAAGAATGATGAACATGGTGATATCAGACAGGCAGCTGGGAATCACACAGGCAGGAGTGAACAGGTGCCTATGTCAATAGATTTTTCTGTATTTGGATCAAGACCTATGAGCAGACCCACAATTAACAGGTAAAATTATATCTATCATCTATGTAGTCCTTCCACATATATAATTACTCAAACCCTTATAAATCTCTCAAAACAAAACTCAACACCTCCATCCATATTCACACACTTCTTCTTCGTATGGTAATTAGTGGAAAATTCTGAAGCATTAAACTTAAGAATGATACACAATAATTTCTAGGCAATTTTTTTCCTTTTATTGCATGGATGGTAGGTCTGGCTTGGGGTTCTCGGACAAAATTTGCATCACTCAAATTGCATGTGTCGCTAAAGACGTATGCTTTTGTGTCTAAATGTATTACCTTTTTATGACTACAGTACTTATCTTCTTCATGAGGTCAGGCATGTTATCTATGTTTGAACTATTGATTTAGGGCCAATAAATTTGTGGATATACAGATTGCCGTTTACTCTGAATTTTTTGTTTTGTAATTGATTTACCTATTTATATGAACGAGTCATTTCTTTTATCAACAGCTTTTGCTCTAAGGATTGCTGTTGATTATTTTCTTCCACTTGTGCAGTGCTGACAGATCCCATTTAAAGAGGAAACTAGATCTTGAATTCCAGCACCCAGAATAGGAACCATTAAAATCATAAATTTTTACTGGATTTGGCAGTTTGAGCATGTAACATTCCCAGGGAAAACATTAGGCGGTAATCAATTACTATGGAGTTTGTTGTAATTATGCGGCAATGCGTCCTAATTCATAGAGTGGCGAGCAAGAGCCTTTCTTGGCATTTTTTTACTTAGTTATTATGAGGAAAATTACTATCCTTCACGTCTGAAGTTGTATCACAAAATATTTGTCCAAAAATGCAAATAGAAACTATTTCCCCCAATTTGAATAGAAATGAGCGGGTAATTTGATGCTGGAGTAGTTGACCTGCAGATTTAGGTGGTTGAGCTACATCGTAAATCATGTTCTTTTTTTTTGGCTAGGTTTGGATGATTTTGAGGGTCCAAGAGTTTATTATTTTCTTGTGTATTTTCAGATCTTTTATCGTGGAGTTGTGTGCTATTCAATTATAAATATTCTCTTCCCCAGGAAGTAAAATCTGCATTCTTTGTACCTGTGACAACCAGTGGATTTGAGTTAATTTCTTTTGTGTCATATTCCTGATGGCCTGCTCGGTTTTGTTATCTTGATTACTGCTATTTACCTCCGAAGCTCACTTTTAATCCAGGGTGTGGGGAAATCCAACCCGTGGTCAAGTAGATTGCTTCTGTAGCATCTCTTGGAAGCCATGGTTCTACACTTCCTTTGTAGTGTGTTAATTAGATCAACACTTGGCAGTGTGTTAATTGAATTGATGAGTAACCTTCCCAAACATTCTGCCTTGTGCTGCTGTGTTCAATATTCTGGAACCTTGCGGTCTTCTTTTTTGCAGCTTCATTTGCATGAGGAGAGCAAGGTTTCGACCATTAAATTTGATAAGGCAAAGCAAAGATAAGGTGCATAAAGTTTGAAGAGCTGAGATGCAGCTTATTAGATGACTTTCTACTTGTTTTCACCAATTTGTGCATTATTGTGATGCCAAGGAGGAATGGCACTTGAAGAAATGCAGACAAGATCCCCAGCCAGCCCCTGCCTAGAAGAACATTATATAGATGCTATGATAGCAAACAACATTAACTACTCATCCAACCCTTCCCGGCGTGAATCCGCGAGCCAAACGTTCCCCTCATGTGAATAAGAGAAGCTAGTAATCCATATATCTATATAAAACTAAAGTAAATAGAAAACAATTTATAGTGCTAAGATGGAAATTCATAGAAAAAGCAAAAAGTCACTTGTGATGGTATAAAAAAAATAGAATACTTTATTTTATATTTAGTATTTTATTCAAGGTAAAAAATCTATTATTAATTAAAAGAGAAATCAGTAGTTAATTCTAAAAAAATCTCTTTTTATCTTTATATATTTCAAATATTAAAGTTTAACTAATTTAGGTGGAGTCTATAGAATATTTAATTTATGATTAAATTAGTTAAATATATAATTTAACTAAAACTAAAACTCTATTAAAGAAAAAGTACAGTGAAATAAATGCATCCACATTCCTACCTTTGCTACATTTGACATTCCTATCTTTGCTACATTTGTGTCTCTCATTTTCATTTTCTAATTTGATGGTTTAAATGGATGAACTTGTAGGTTCACAGTTTAATCAATACTTTGTTAATGTAGAGATAAGCATGAACCAATGTTGGAAATTACTTTCATAGTTGAGAAAGGCATGCAACCTCCAACCAAGGAGGTTTTCATATGCGACTCTTTGGATATTATCCTTTTGAGTTACAATGTTAGAATGCTTTTTGTTCATCGCTTTTTCATTAAGTTTATCTAACTTCAAACGTGGGCTTCAGTTTTGCATTAGGACTATATATTAGTTATCCAAGGCACTTTTTACTTATTTTATTATTAGTTTTTTTTTTGGCTATTTTTTAAATGTTTGAGTCCAATAATAAAAGTAAAATTTTTCTTATTCTTTTCTCTTTCTCCGTTTTTTAGAAGGCGGTGGCAACGCAATTCATGTGCTCAAATTATATTAACAGTTGAAGTAATTAACTACAAATTTGTAATGCTTTAATTTATGTAGGAATTTAGCAGAAGAGTTGATGTGAATCCAAGCACCAAGAACAACAAAATTTAATCCAAATGTTTAAGGGACAAGAGGAGGCTCAAATAAACATGATAACATTATCAAAATAAGGTGAAAATGCACATGGATGCACTACTATGATAGCACAACACGAGATGATTGTATAGAAACATAAAACAAACCAAAGATGAAGGAAATACATTATGGGGCGACCTCCCTGAGTGCTGCGGTCGCACCAGTACCATTTGTCTATAGAATGAGTCTTAAATGAAGCCCAGGACCGTTACAATTGGTTCAAATGCATGGGGGCACGCCTTAGCACCACTTTGGACATGTTTTTAGACCATTTTACAACCTAGAAACATAGTAATAACTATCTTTTTGTATCAATATCCATTGGAGTTACATATACACCTCAATTATATGTTAGTGGTTGATTAATACCAATAGTGAGTAATATTTTACTTAATGGTTGTAATGACTAGTAGTAATCATATGTTTTAGTGTCTAGAATAGTTATATACTCTTGAGCTTGACATCTATATAAGCAAGGTTATTTTTTCTTGTATGGACAATTTTGTTGAGCCATGGATGGTTAATAAAAAAATAGTTTGATTTCTCTTTGTGGTTGTAAAACCATGTGTTTTTATCAAATTTTATGCTTGTGGCGAATATTTTTTTGACTTATCAATCTATCTTTCAAGCAACAGATTGTGGCATCTTTTCTATAATATTTGTTCTTGTTTATTATTGATTTAAGGGGTTAAAGTTTCATATAGCTTTGGTTGTTTGAACTAACTAAACATGAGGTTAAGATTTCCAATGCTTGATTTTGAACTTGATTTGAACTTTCCTTGAAAGCATGAGATGAGGTTCATGTGAACGAGTGTTAATTTTGCAATCCGTATGTTTCATAGCTCGTTAGCTGTTGGGGCCTATGGTTGTCGAGTTAGCATTTTCGTATCAAATAGTATTAGAACTTTGGCTTAAATCAGGTTTTATTTAATTCAATTTTACATATCTTTTGTTTGTTTTCTATTATTGGGGTTTTGAAATTTTTCTATTTCGTGTTAAAAAAAATAAATTTGCATTTTTTTTTATTTTGTGATTTTCAATTGTCATTTTTATTTTATGTTCATCTTTCATTGGTGTTCAAGAGTACAAATTTCTATCCACTATTTTCCCTGTGTTATTGTTTCCATTCTTCATGTTCTTGTTTTGAGTTTTTTGTTATAAAAAAATATATTCTTAAACATTTTCTTGGAGTGTAGTTTATTTTTTTTATTTTGAATATTACTTATGTCTTGAGTTCTACATTATATGGAGGACAAAGATTTGAGGGCAAATCTTTTTGAAGTAAAAAATGCAATTTTTTTTTTAACATGAAATAGAAAAATTTCAAAACCACAATAATAGAAAACAAACAAAAGATATATAGAATTGAATTGAACAAAACCTGATTTGAGCCAAAGCTCTGATACCATTTGATATGAAAACGTTAACTCGACAACTATAGGCCCCAATAGCTAACGAGCTATATAACATACGGATTGCAAAATTAACATTTATTCACATGAACCTCATCCCACGTGATGTATACTAATCCGCAAGCGTACAGAATCGTATCAAGTAGTAAATAAAGATATCTTCCCTCAGAGATTTGAAGTTGAATACTGTAGTACTCACAATGTTTGATTGTTTAGACAATGAAATAGAGTTTGGAATTTCAAAGAAACTAAATTAAAAAAAAAAAACACAAATTCAATTCAAAATTTAAAAGCTAGGGTTCCTTATTCTCAATTGACCATTTCAAAGGATTGATTACACAACTAGGTCTACACTGGTTTTAATTCATTTTGAAGGGATCTTAGAAACTATAGATTTTTCTCTCAGATAAATCTATAATTAATTGAAGATTAATCAACATTAAGTTAACCAGCTCTCACCAACCTAATGCCTTTTAATTCCAATTTTAAATACAACCTTTAATCAATATTGATTCACTTAATTGTTTCTCAACTAACTAAGCAACCAATAGGTAATTGCCATATCCTACAGAACCTATCTCTCGATTAAGCCAATAGTGTTGATTCAATTCTAGGTTGATCAGTCCTAAAATGACATTGAGTTCAATAACAACCAATGAATTACATCTAACAATCTAACATAGTCACAATAAGCACATGGTCAATTCAGAATAAGAACCCTAGAAAAGATCTATCTACTCATGTTAAAGAGAAAAGAAAACAAACAAACAATGAAAATAAATCTGAATATAATTAAATAATTAAAAGAGTGATACAAGAAAAATCCCTTTTCAATGATGTCAAGAAGCCTTGCTCTTCTAACTTCAAGCCAAGTATCATTTCTACTATGAATTAAACAAAAGGAAATGTATTCTGAAAATAGAAATTAGAAGAAAAATATAAACTAGAGTAGAATCTAAAAATAAGAACAACCCTTAAATGAACATGAAATGGTCCTATTTATAGACCTAAAGATCAAGTGAGAAAGGTAATCTAACCCCTCTCAAACTCTATCTAATCAAAGGATAAGAGATAAGTCCCTTTCTATCTAATCTTCAGCTGAAAATTATCATCTCGTGGGCTGTCACATAAGTCAGGCATGGGTGCGTAAGAAAATAGCATGGCTGCGCAAGAAGCAACTTATTGTTGATTTTTGTGAGTGGCACGGCCGTGCTCGATTTTGGCATGGCCGTGCCACTCTGTAACATGGCCAAAAACACTCTCAGGCACGGCCATGCTCATCCCCAACGTAGATAACTCCTTATCTTGAGTCTTTAGCCTATCCAAACTTTAAGGATTGATCAAATCTTCATCCCAATGCATCCTACAAAACAAAATACAAAAGAAATTATCTAAAAACAACTAAATCCTACTAATTAAGATAAAATAATAAAACAAACTAAATTAACTAAAAAACTAACTAATAATGCAACTACTAAGCCTAAGATGCAATAAAATAGAGTGCTTAAAACTAGTATTTTTCACACTCATCACCACGCTCTCAAGAAAAGTTCAAATCAAGTTCAAAATCAAGCATTGGAAACCTTCACCTCATGTTTAGTTAGTTCAAATAACCAAAGCTATATGAAACTTTAACCCCTTAAATCAATAACAAACAAGAAACAAAGATTATAGAAAAGACGCCACAATCTATTGTTTGAAAGATAGATTGATAAGTCAAAAAGATATTTGCTATAAACATAAAGTTTAATAAGAACACATGGTTTTGCAAGTAACCAAAGAAAATAATATGATTTCTATTATTGATACATGATACCAAGCTCCTTTATAATAAATAATTGTTTTGTTTATATAGGAATTAATTAAGACCAAGAACACACAATAACTTTACACTCACAAACACATGATTACTACTAGTCATTATAACTATTAAGTACAATAACACCCATTATTAGTATTAATCACCCACTAATATATAATTGAGGTGTATATGTAACTCCAATGGACCTTGATACAAAAAGATGCTTCTTATAATGTTTCTAGGCTGTAAAATGGTCTAAAAACACATTCAAAGTGGTGCTAAGGCGTGCCCTCATGCATTTGAACCAATTATAACCATCCTGGACTTTATTTAAGACTCATTCTATAGACAAATGGATATGGTGTGACCGCATCACTCAGAAAGATCGTCTTAGAATGTATTTCCTTTATCTTTAACTTGTTTTATGTTTCTATACGATCACTTTAGGTTGTGCTATCATAGTAGTGCATCCATGTGCATTTTCACATTATTTTGATGATGTTATCATGTTTATTTGAGCCTCCTTTTGTCCCTCAAACATTGGATAGCATTTTGTTATTCTTGGTGCTTAGATTCACATTATACCTCCATTTCTTCAAGAAGATTTGCTCTTAAATCTTTATCCTCCATGTAATGTAGAACTCAAGACACAAGAAATATTCAAAATACTCAAAACACAAAAAAGAAATAAACTAGACTCCAAGAAAATGTTTAAGAATATGTATTTTTTTAATAATAAAGAAAACTCAAAACAAGAACATGAAGAATAGAAATAATAACACAAGAAAATTAGTGGATAGAAATTTATACTCTTGAACACCAATGAAAGATGAACACAAAATAACAATGACAACTAAAAATCACAAAACAATAAAATGCAATTTTTTTTTTTTAAAATACGAAATATAAAAATTTCAAAATTTCAAAAATAAAAAACAAACAAAAGATACATAGAATTGAATTGAACAAAACTTGATTTGAGCAAAAACTCTGATACCATTTGATATGAAAATGCTGACTCGGCAACCATAGGCCCCGATAGCTAACGAGATATGAAATATATGGATTGCAGAATTAACACTCGTTCATATGAACCTCATCCTATACTTTCAAGGAAAGTTCAAATCAAATTCAAAATCAAGCATTGGAAACCTTCACCTCATGTTTAGTTAGTTCAAATAACCAAAGCTATATGAAACTTTGACCCCTGAAATCAATAACAAACAAGAAACAAAAATTATAAAAAAGATGCCACAGTCTATTACTTGAAAGATAGATTGATAAGTCAAAAAGACGTTCGTCATAAATATAAAGTTTGATAGGAACACAAGATTTTACAACCACAAAGAGAAATCAAACTATTTTTTTTATTAACCATCCATGGCTCAACAAAATTTTCCATACAAGAAAAAATAACCTTGCTTATATAGATATCAAGCTCAAGAGCACACAACTATTCTAGACACTAAAACACATGATTACTACTAGTCATTACAACCATTAAGTACAACAACACCCACTATTAGTATTAATCACCCAATAACATATAATTAAGGTGTATATGTTACTCTAATAGACATTGATACAAAAAGATGCTTATTACTATATTTCTAGGCTGTAAAATAATTTAAAAACATGTCCAAAGTGGTGCTAAAGCGTGCCCCCATGCATTTGAACCAAATGTAACCGTCTTGGACTTCATTTAAGACTCATTCTGCAGACAAATGGTACTGGTGTGACCGTAGCACTCAGGGAGGTCACCCAAGAATATATTTATTTCATCTTTGGCTTGTTTTATGTTTCTATACAATCACCTCAGGTTGTGCTATCACAGTAGTGCATCTATATGCATTTTCACCTTATTTTGATGATATTATCATGTTTATTTGAACTTTATTTTGTCCCTCAAACATTTGGATTGCATTTTGTTTTATTATCATGTTTTTGCATGGTTTTCTAGTCACTTCACTTTGGCTTTAAGGTTTTATTCATGATACTCATATTGCTACCACGTTTATTCATTATCCCAAAGATTGAATTTTGGATTTATTGGAAGATACCATATGTAAGATATTTGTTTCACTTGGAGTTGGCTGGCCACCTTCTAAAGGTTTGTGATGAATATTGAACCTCCTCCAGACCTACAAGCATAAAAGAAAACCTTGATTATCTTCCATCCATAGGTTCTCCGATGCTTAAGTCAGAGAAGAGCTATTCAAGATGATCTTAATTAAGAGAAATATGAGCCTATATATAGTTATATGAGAGACATACTTTTTCCTATTTGGATTATATCATGTGATTCCTAATTCATTACCAATTAGGTCTCTTTATTCTTATTGAATATTGATTTTCCATGTGGACATAAAGTCCTATTTGGACTTAGATATTTAGATTTGGGGATATGATATTTATTAAAAGTTCCCCCCAATGGTATTGAATATTTATGTTCGATAAAAATTGATTCTTCATTCCAACTGCTTATTTCAAGAAAAAATTCACGAGTGTCAAGATACTCGTCCTTTATAAATTCTAAGATTTATACCTTTATTTAAGACCCTTTCCAGTACTGTGAAGCACTTATTCGCTTCTTATAATTTTCAAGAACTCGTTCATTCCTCACGAGATTCGTGATACTCGTATATCATATGCATCAGAGCTTAGTAGTTCATTATTACTTATAGAGTAACGTTCATATTCTATAAGCATAAGTGCTTTAACGAACTCGTTCGAGCATTTCATAAAAACTCATTTAAGTATACAGTGTTCATCAAAAGATGCTCGTAAACTTTATTACAAGATCCACAATGAGAAGTTTTGTTGCCAATGAATAGCAAGTCATTCGGTATTTACGTGCATAAAGACGCTCGCACTGAGTTGCTCATTCTTTATAAGGATGCTCAAATATCATTCCTTTTAGTAATGCCTTATTGCATGAGTATCATTCAAATGCACTCGAGTATTGTTATTTCATATGAGATTTATATGAGCGTGTTGTACGGGGTGTCATACATTGATATTCGTATCGATGGCTACTTACGATTGACGAGTATTTGCTAGTAGTGTTTGTTACAGATGAGAATATTGCATTCGAGTGTCGAGCATTATGCTCATATTTGATGTCCTACTCGTATTACTTATGAGTATTATGAGAGTCATCACGATACCAAATTCTATAGGAGCTTTTTAATCGATTTTATTATAAATCATTTGGGTTTGTAACCCAATTGTTCCTATGTATCATTTTGAACGCTTTATAATTTCTGAATGTTGAAAGATGTTCATAATCTTATCCAAGAAAACTTGCACACGGTACTTGTATTTGAGACCTGTAACCTTTAAATTGAAGATGAATGTTATACTCATGTCGAAATTTATTTTTATTATGAACGTATTCTCTTGGGACTTTCAAGAGTTCTCCCTAAATAATATCGAATATTTATGTTCGAATAGAGTTTATCTCAAGCTCGTCATGTTAAGTAGCTTATAAAAGCTTGATACATACTTCTTTTGAAAGAGGTGATTAGACCTTTGTATACTCTGATACTCGTATGTTGCGACATTTACTTAGTAGGATACTCGTTACTTTTGGACATCCGCAAATGGATATTCATAAGCTTTGGTCATCTATAAAGATGGAGGTTTGTACTATTTGAGTATTGCAATGAGACAAGTGCATGTTATATTCATATGATATTTGCATATTGCTATACAAGCAATATAATTATTAGCCTTATGAGGTTTGGAGTAATGGTATATGAAGGTTCCAACATTTCTTGCCTCGCTAATCAAACATGCATTTATATTTTTATGAGGCTATGTTTTTAATATTGATGCATTCGATATGTCCAGGTGTTTGGAGTAGTCTTGCTAATCAAGCGTTATATAGGCCTAATGAGGCATTTTTAGTGTCTAACTGTTCGGATAATTTTTCGCTAATCAAGCGATATGTAGGCCTAATAAGGCGCTTGGAGTGTCCGAGTGTTCGGATAATTTTTTACTAATCAAGCGATATGTAGGCCTAATAAGGCACTTGGAGTGTCCGAGCGTTCGGATAATTTTTTGCTAATCAAGCAATATGTAGGCCTAATAAGGCACTTAGAGTGTCCGAGCGTTTGGATAATTTTTCACTAATCAAGTGATATGTAGGCCTAATAAGGAGCTTGGAGTGTCTGAGCGTTCGAATAATTTTTCATTAATCAAGCGATATGTAGGCCTAATAAGGCGCTTGGAGTGTCCGAGTGTTCGGATATTTTTTCACTAATCAAGCAATATGTAGGCCTAATAAGGTACTTGAAGTGTCCGAGTATTCGGATACTTTTTCACTAATCAAGCAATATGTAGGCTTAATAAGGCACTTGGAGTGTCTGAGTGTTCGGATAATTTTTTACTAATCAAGCGATATGTAGGCCTAATAAGGTGCTTAGTGTGTCTAAGTGTTCGGATAATTTTTCACTAATCAAGCGATATGTAGGCCTAATAAGGTGCTTGGTGTGTCCAAGTGTTTGGATAATTTTTCACTAATCAAGCGATATATAGGCCTAACAAGGCACTTGGAGTGTCCATATGTGTGCGGACTTAATCTTCTGAGTTTTATCAAAACTCATTCATTATCGAAGTTGGCTTTGTGACGTTTTATCCATGCTCATGAATTTGCTATTTTTGATTTTGAGCTTTATCAAATCTCAAGTGTTGTCAACTTTGGATTTTGTCTGTCATTTTTTACTGCTCCAACTCATGAGCAATCATTTTTTATCTACAAAAAAATAACATCCCCTTCTTTGGCAATATGTTAGCATAATAGATCATCCGTGATTTGTAAAAAATACATATATAGTAAATATCTCATAATATTATATGAGAAATGTATACAGAGATTTATAATATTGCATTGCAAACAGGTTTAATTATTTTAGCCATGACAGGCAGTACCAAATATTAGATAAAAGACTCATGTTATATCGCATATATGATATAATGGCAAATTAATGCCTTAAATTAAAATCAACAATAATTGATGTCATACAAAATTCAAATATGAGTGAGCTCACTCATTGTATGAACGAATTTAATTAGTCGTTGGATGCAACTTTGTTTTTCTTAAATGACTAAATCATTCAGAATTATACTACCGAATTATTAATTCGGTATTTATAATCTCTAGTTGATTATTTAATGATAATAATATATACAGGTTTGTATATGGCATATGATAAAGACCCTTATGCATTTGACTACCCTTAACAATTTAAATGACAATGGTTCAATCATCATTTAAAATCAAATAATAAAACTTTATGTTCATCCAAATGAATATACATCTAGATTATGGGAATATGTGTTTCTAATAATTTATAATTGTTCTTTTATAAAATAACTAAGAAAAGGGAACTTATCTATTAATGAAGGGAAAGCTCTCATTCTCTTGGCTTCCTCCTACAAAGAGGTTTGCATAAAGGAAGGGAATATTTTATGTACGGAGTTAGGCCACCATGCAGTGATGAGCTTATTCTTATTTGGAAATAAGAACTTATTCCCTACTACCCTGCAAAACACAGCTGCTGGCTCCAAAGGAATGCTGACTTTGTGACCTTCCATCAAAACTCATGAATTTGCCAGTTTTGGCTTTGAGCTTTTTTGTTTTTGTACCCAAACCCATTCTTAGGTTTCCTTGCATAGCTACCTGATTTTGAGGAACATCAAGCTTATCATCTTCTACTGATGCATCATGAACAACATTGGGTGGCAAATCATCATTCTTGATGTTATCAATGACTCCATCACCATTTTCTTATAACAACTCAGTTAGTGGCGCACTTTTCGTGTTGTCTTATGATGTAAATCGCTTAAATTATTTTGATCTTGAAGATTATCCATAATCTTGGTACTTTCAAATGAACCATAATCACACTCATCCGATTCTAGCGAAGGATGTCCACTATCCTTGCCAGCATTACATGCCTCCTTACTGATATTGTAACGTACACCATTCTGGAAGTACTGTTCATGCATAGTGATTTACATGACATATAGCATAGAGTTATTAGTTGCATGTTTGAAGCATATGCATTTTAGAGTAGTAAGGGTATTATTATAAGAGGAGTTTGGACCTAGAT